>WTSP01026275.1:57491-88690 GCA_025331215.1 Actenoides lindsayi
AAAGCTCGGCGGCGTGTTCCTTTCCCGGTGGGGTCGGTCCAATGTCGCCTTTTATGTTTTTGTTTTGTTTTTGGTAAGCCCGGGCGGGCGGGGGGGGGGGGGGGGGGGCACATGGGATCAAGTCTTGGAACTGGGTTTTGGCAGGTTTAGATTCAGGGGCTGACATACATCAAGATCACTCCATGTAGAAACATCTTCATAAGTTAAAGCCAGTTGAATTGGTAGGGTGTGGGTTTTTTTATATATTTTATTATCCTTTTTTTCTGGCATGTAAGTGTTACAGCAGCAGGGTGCGTTACCGATAGGTTGGGAGAAACCAGCTTCGCCTTACAGTGTAAAGGCGTGGTGTTGGTTTGTATTTGTTGCCCTGCTGTGTTGCCAGTAGCTAGTTAGCTGCCTGAGGCCTGTGGGTGAGACCCTCTACAGCCTGCTGTACAGCAGAGCTGGGAAAGCTGGCCAAAACTCCCAGACACAAGTTTCTTCACATGTGAACTTCCAGCTGTTCAACTTCCCTGCAATCTAAACGATTGGTAGCGTGGTCAAGCAGATCAAATCTGTTTGGTCTCATGTCAACACTCCTAGTGTGGACCAGAACTTTTTGGTATCCCGAGTATGGTATTATGGATGTAATTCTGTCAGTTTAGCAGCTCTGTAGCTTCTTTATGATCTCCTTTTTTGATTCTCTGGTCTGGTGTTTCAGCAGAGCCAAGAGCTGTACCACTTGGCATCAGTATACTTGATACTGGCAGACTTGAGCCTTGGGGCTTTGAGATGCAAGATATTATTCTTCTAGATGACTCCAGAGCAGGTTCTGCCCTTACCAGGTGTGTCTTGGATTTTTCTGTTCTCCCAGATGTGGCCCTAGAATGCCTGTGCTGTTAAAGTGCATGTTGTGGCTCTGCAGGCAGTACATGGTTGTGTGTAGTTAGTTCCAAGGGCCAAGTAAACGTTTATAATGTTCTCATCACTTACTGAGTCCTCCATGTGTTGCTGCAGTTTTTTACTCTAACCAACTTGTTGAGAACTTTTCTTCTGTTCCCTGTCCTCATTCTGGTAATAAGGTTTCTCTGTTGCTCTCAAAGACAGTCTGTTGTGGTGTTACCAGAACCTGAAAATCTGTGAAATGTAAGGTCTTAATATATGTCTCCTTATGTAACCTGTGGTGGGTTAGGTTATTATCTGCCCCTCTACATTGACTTGCCAAGGCAGAAGTAGAGACAAGCATAATTCTTGAAGGGGAGCATGTACCCAGGAGGTGGTCTTTCAAATGTCTTGAGGTTCAACAAAAGGATTTTAAGTGGTAATTAGCACACTTCAGATTTTTTATGCTGTGTTTGCATGAACTGTGGTAAAAAGCAAGCTGTTCAAGTCCTACCAGCTGAAACACTGAACAACCATGTAAGCAGCCACCTGCAGCTTAACAGTCATGTACCACCATAAAATAGCCAGTGTAACTCATTTCTTGGTGTGCGAGTATCTCAGTTTACAGAATTGATTCAGTCTCCCTCAGGAGAAAAGCCAGGAGAATTCCTTTGGAGCAAATAAATGCTTTGGTCCAGATACTGTGATGAATGTTGGATGAATATTTCAAAGGAAAAGCCTGCTGACCTTGATACCAGGAGATGCAGGTAGTGGCTGCTGGAATTGGAAGCGGTTTTATTAGAAAAATATACTCCCCCCCGACTTTGTTTAAAGTCTCCTGTTGGAAGATGCCATTCTATTCCATAGCAACTCTTCTTCCCTCTAATTTAACTGTCAAAATGATGATTCCACAAAAGCAATACCAGTGTCTTTTTGAAGGCTGGTTTTGGCCAGTGTTCATGTTGTGGGTGTGCAGTTGTTGTAAGCTCATCAGTCTGCTTGTAATTTTTGTTCTCTGTCCTTGCCAGCAAGAGGTGGAGCTGTTGTTCATTTGTTCTTCCAGCTGTCACCTTTCATCTGTAAAGTTGTTTGGGTTTTCTTTTTCCATTTTTTTTTTTTTTTAAACCTAGTTGGAACATGTTGTTTATCTGTTTTTACTTTCACCATTGGTCCAGGAATTGGCTACTGTAGTTACCTGTTTTTTCTGTACCTTTGTGTAAGTTTTTGGGTGAAAGGTTCAATTTTTATACTTGCACATTGAATTTTGTAACATCTGGATATGTTTCAAGTTACCATAGAATTATATGAGTCTGAAGGGACCTTTAAAAGTCCAACCCCCCTGCAGTGAGCAGAGACATCTTCAACTAGATCAGATTGCTCAGAGCGTCATCCAACCTGACTTTCATAGAATCATAGAATGGCTAGGGCTGGAAGGCACCTCCAGGGTCATCTAGTCCAGCCCCCCTGCAGTGAGCAGGGATGCCCTCAACTAGACCAGGCTGCTCAGAGCCTTGTCTTTGAATGTTTCCAAGGATGGGGCATCTACCACTTCTCTGGTCAAACTGTTCCAGTGTTTCACCACCCTCACTGTAAAAAATTTATTCCTTAGATCTAGTCTGAATCTACCCTCCCTTAGTTTAAAATCATTATCCCTTGTCCTGTTGCAACAGGTCCTATAAAAACCTCTGTCCCCCCTTTAAATATTGAAAGGCTACAGCAAGGTCTCCTTGGAGTCTTCTCCAGGCTAAACAACTCTATTCAGCATTTCTTCATAGGAGAGGTGTTCCAGCCCTCTGAGCATTTCTGTGGCCCTCCTCTGGACCTGCTCCTGTCCTTCTGGTGCTCAGGAATCCAGAGCTGGCCATGCTACTCCAGGTAAGGTCTAATGAGAACAGAGGGGCAGAATTGCCTCCCTCAACCTGCTGGCCACACCTCTTTTGATGCAGACCGGAATACAGTTGGCCTTCTAGGCTGTGAATGTACATTGCTGGCTCATGTCCAGCTTTTTATCCACCAGTACCCCCAAGTCTTCAACAGAGCTGCTCAGCTGTCCCAATTGTTACCCATGCAAAATACTTCTTGATAGTAGTAACTTCTGTCAAGGGGGTCAGGTGAGGCATGCCTGACAGTTCTTTTATACCATTTTTTTTTCTAGTGGTTTTGATAAAATATAGTGCAAGTTTTTTTACTAGGATGGTCTGTGAGTCTCCTGGAAATAACATGCACAGTCATTACCTTCCCAGAGGCTTTTCCTCCTCCTTTTAATACTGGAGAGCATTGAAGAATTGAAGTTGTTTGGGTGGGCTCTGCTGTTGGCATCTGGTCATGTAGGATGCTCAAGAAGCAGGCATGGCCTCATAGTTCGATCACTGTGACTCAACAGCCTTTGTATTTCAGTATTTAATTGCTTACGTTGTCTCTACAAACATTTCTGTTGTAGAGGATGGAAGTGGCTTGGTGCTTGTTTTCTCTTGCAGACACAGTTACTTCATAGTGCCATTTGTAAGTAAGGTGAGTACTAATGTGCATGAGCTGTGAGACTAATCATTTGGGTATGTGGTAGTGATTTTTCACAGACCAGCCTTTTTTCTTCAACTTAACAGTCTTCCAGCCTCCTCTGGTCATGTGCTGCATCTTTTCCCACTATTTTACTAGGGAAGCAGCTAGACTTTAAAGACAAGATCAAAAACCTCACTCTTATTTATACTCATCTCCTTGCACTGCAGGAGACAGAAGTGATGTGGGAAACTCAGAGTTACTGGATAACAATGAGTTGGCTTTTGAACACCACTTTTTTCTTCTTGGGTATTTCTGCTTCAGTGAAAGTCTAAAAAAAAGAAAGATTTTGATAGGAAGCATGAGAAAATGTGCACTGAAAGTTATTCTAAGCAGTACATCTGAAGAGTATTTGACAGTGTCTATACATACCACCCATTTCAGAGCACAGGGTGGCAGTATTGTTTCCTGCTGGTCCTAACTCTGTAAGCCCTTCACCACAACACAGGGGCAGGAAACAACCTGTTAGTGCTGTTAGATGATCCACAATGCTGAACTTTGTTTATTGAAAATGTAAAACATTTTCTAGTCAGAGTGTACTGAGGGACCAGCGTGTTGCATTAATATCTTAGTACTGTGCCTCAGGACATTTATAAAGTTAACCTTTTGATATTTTTATTTGCTTTTTGGCTCAACATCACGATTCTTTTTTTTTATCGTTTAGAAGTTCCATTTATGACTGTCATTTAATTGATGGTAACTACAAATTATACTAGCTGCAAAGGAATAAATAAAAGAAATGCAAGTAGTATAATATGAAACATGGTAATCTTAGTAGCCTGAGTCATGAATTTCATCATCTGCTGCCGTTAGTATCATTTTATGATTCATAAGTCTATTATGGTTTCTTTTTTTAGTGTGTCATCAGATAAATAGCTCAACAGAAAGGTGGCAGAATTGTCTTGTCTCACCCTAGTCATAGGAGGGAATGCAGGTTTGATTATTCCTACATATATGTAGTAAATCTGTCCCTCTGACCTCTTAAATCTGTGAAACAACTTCCTGTGCTTCAGTGGAGCACTTGATGATTAAGCCATTTGGATTATCAAATGACCACTACCTCTATCTAAAATGTATACTTTGTTCAAATAGTTTTGAAATGCATTTGTTCATTTGCTGAAGGTGACCTGTTGCCATAGATCAGTGCACAGACACTTAGAGTGATCCTGGGCTGACGTAAGCAGGAAGCAATCGACATTTGCTTAATTCTAATGCAGTGCTACTGCAGAAGTACTGTCAGGCCCTTGAATGGTTGATGCCTCTAATTTGATTAGAGAAAAATGTAATCTTTTTGTTATTCACTGTGGGTTCACTTTCAGTTGAAAATCCACAAGTGGTATGATTTGCTTTGGAATGTCCCCTCTTTTTAGGTGCTATGCCAGCAACTGTACCTGTCACCTACTAACTTCATTCTGAAGTTTGAAAAGCTCTACAGAAAGGATCTTTATGTAGATAAAGGTCTTTGGATAGATAGATAGATGGTAGAGATACATTACTAAATCAGAACTGGCATTATTCAGGAATATGAATTTGCTCTAGTAAGGTTTATTGCTCTTTCAGGAACCAGTATGGTGAGGAAAAACAAGTTTTGGGAATATAAATAGGTGACCAGCATCTTTGTACCCACAGTCATTCATTATAAAATCAGTATCCTCAGTTCTTGTTAAGCTTCCAAGCTTGTGCTAAGGTAAATATCATTTAAACTTAAAGTGCTGGGGTTATTTGCTCTAGGCACAGGCTTGACAAACTAACAATATAATCATAATGTGCCACTAAGAGGTGGCACTTTTCACTGAAACAAACCTTTATTTTCGTAAAATGCTGGCAGGCTCCACTTCTGCCACCTATCTGTCCAGTGTTCAGGACAGGTGAAACTATTCTGTACATGTACGCATACCTGTATGCGTTCTGCTCTTTGTATTTAGATCCCTCCAGGGCCACTGCTTCCCAGCTTTGATTTTGTTCACTCATTTCTCTTTTCTGAGGGTCTCTGTGAGTAAGTGGTTCAACTGTGCCATTAGAAAAGCTATATTCATTCTGGAATGATTGTGAATTGTCAGCCATTCTTTAATATCTCTGCTTTTTTCATGGTTTTGATACATCTTACTATGGTAACTCACTTTAATTTGCATAAATTGCTATGCAGGATTGGATTACTTTCTTTAGAATATGCAAAATCATGTCTTTTGACCATGCACCAATTATCCTAGTAGCCTCAAAACCAGGTTAAGTTAGCTTTAGCAAGTTTAATACTAAGCAACTTCAGAGTAAATCAGTTAAAGATGACAGGATTTTTTTGAAACGTAAAACACTCCAGTGACCTCAGTGCTACTGTCTGTCTTTTCAGAAAAATAATGGAGATACCCTTTTTCTTGGCCAAGGTATTTTTACCCAGACTTGGATATCATGCATCAAGGAAGAATAAAAATTTATCAGAGACAGCTCAGGGAGGTGTATGAGAAAGTCAAAGATCTGCAAATTGGGGCCCACAAGCTAGAAAAAAGTCTTGGGTAAAGAAAAGATGAGTTTTAACTCTTGAAAAGGTAAAGGCCTGGAACAGAAGTGAACAAAATGGAGTTATTACTACTTCTTCCCTTTGGGGATTAATGGGTTGATTTGAAGAAGGGCTTCTTCAAATACATCAATGGTAAAAGGAAGACTAGGGAAAACGTTGGCCCACTGCTGAATGAGGTGGGAGCCCTGGGGAGAGGATGCAGAGAAGGTGGAGATACTGAATGCCTTCTTTGCTTCAGTCTTTACTGCTAAGATCAGCCCTCAGGAATCCCAGACCCTGGAAGTAGGAAAGCCTAGAGGGAGGAAGGCTCTCCACTGGTTGATGAGGATTGGGTTAGAAATCACCTGAGTAAATTGAACATGCGCAAATCCGTGGACCCCAATTGGATGCACCCCCAAATGCTGAGGGAGCTGCTGATGTTGATGCTCTACCACTCTCCATCATTTCTGAAAGATCATGGAGTACAGGAGAGGTTCCTGAGGACTGAAGGAAAGCTAATGTCATTCCAGTTTTCAAAAAGGACAAGAAAGAAAATACTGGAAATTACAGACCAGTCAGCCTCACTTCTATCCCTGGAAGGGTGATGGAGCAGCTTTTTCTGGAGATCATCTCTAAGCACATGGAAGGTTATCAAGAGTAGCCAGCATGGATTTACTAAAGGTAAGTCCTGTCTGACTAATCTGATAACCTTCTGTGAAAACTTCCTTACTGTGAGGATGACAGAGCACTGAAACAGGCTGCCCAGGGAGGTTGTGGAGTCTCCTCCTCTGGGGATGCTCAAAACCTGCTTGGATATGTTCCTGTGTTGCCTGCTCTAGGTGATACTCCTCTGGAAGAGGGGGTTGACTCAGTGATCTCCAGAGGTCCCTTCCAACCTCTACCATTCTATGATTTTTTTTACAGCAAAGGAAGTTAAAGTTAGACATCAGGGAAAGAAACATTCTAATTCAGCGTAGTTAAGCACTGGAATGTATGGCTTAGGAAGGCTTGAAGCCTCCAATGCTGCAGTGAGGTAAGGCAACTGTCTGACAGGAATAACGTAAGTGTGTCTCGCGCCTATGGGGTGGAAGATGGTCTGGATAAGCCTTTTTCTGCTCTACTTGGCTCCATGTTCGGTAATTTAAAAAAAATTTTTATTGTATCACTGCCTTATGCCATCACAGGTGAGGAAAAGAAAAAAAGCGTGAACTTGGAGTACTTTCAATTGGTTAAATTAAAAGGTAGAAACCTGTGTCAGAATCATTTTGGCAGATGGTATGGAAAGGAGACCTAGGTTAACTGCATGCAATTGAGATGTGTCTGCACTTCCCATTCTAGGAAGCTTAACAAGTGGCTGGCCTTTTTTCTTTTTTGGAAGCTGCACATGTGACTTGCCACGCTGCCTTTGGTACAGAGCACTTGAAGAGACGTGCAGCACTCAAAGCAAAGGCTTTATTGTAAAGTTTTGTTCAATACATCTCTAAATCAGTTTTAAAACATTTTAATTTATCTTATAGAAAGGCCAGTTACCCTTAGCTAGTTGTCAAATATACTAGTATACTGCCTATATGTCTAATCTGCTATGGGGGAAGAATTGCCAGATAATACACTATCTGCTGATAAATTGTCATTGGACTGGGCAGGAAGCTGAGTTTTACATCAGTGTTCTTATGAGACCCCTTGCCTTCCAGATACCTGCTTCAAAATGGGACTGATTGTCCTTTGAGAGAGGCTACCAAAATCCTATCTGCTGTTTCTATACCTCCTCCTTTTTTTACAAGTGGCACCTCATGATGAAAACAGGATCTCTTTATATATGGGTTGTCATCTGCTGTGCTTGTTTGGTATATTAGCTGCAGTGGTAGTTATGATGATCTAGTCACAGCTGCTTTCAGGTGGAGGGATAAGCAGCAGAAAGATGTGAACTTCTGAGAAATAACCTTCCTGCTTTTGTTCAGATGTCCCTGGTAGGAATAGTATTAAAAGAATAATAATACACAGAGTATGATGCAAACAGACTTGTTTATTAGAGGAAGCGATGTGCCAAGTGTTCCAGAAGAGGTTCAGTTTGTAGAACGTTTTAGACTGTTGGCTCATACTGAGTTTTTGCTATAAGCCTCTTTCTCAGGAAGCCTGAAAATCAAAGGTTGATGGGGAATTCTGAACCAGGAGAAGGAGAAGAAACCCACCTCAATCTTTGCACTGATACAGTTGAGTAAATAGAAACAGGAGTGCTCCTTCTCTCACACTTTGGTGGTTGAGACAGTCTCGGCAATGAGTGTTCTTCTGTTCACTGCATCCATGCAATCAGGGTAACATCTGTCTTGGAAGAGTTTTGAGTCATCATCATGTGACCCTAGAAATCATTCTGAGTTTAGTTAGATTATGTGCCACTGCTTCAAGTCCACCACAGGCAGAGAGCTCGAGGTGTAGACTACTCCCTCCCATGTCTCCCAGCTCTGTTTCTGATCGTGTGGTATTTTCCCACTTCTCAGAAATACTTTACATCAAATGCTTAAGTCTGTGTCCAAATACTCAGTTGAGTGGAGGTGGATTCAAACACCTGCCTGTAGTGTTTTGGTGAACAGTGTTACTGTTTCCTCTGCTGTGTGCTCAGAGCTTTGCAACTCCTGTGTGATGAGGTCTAATGCCTTGCCAACTTCTATTGGTACTGCTTGTTTAAATTAACATGTTGATCTGTGACATGTAAGTTTGTTTAAGGAAGAAGGTGATGCAGGAATGGTATGTGCATGTGTTGCTGACCCAGAGGAACAATATGGATGAAAGTATGTGTGTTTTCTTTTAGGCTACTGCATTAACTTATGGCTCCTGTAGAAAATCTTAATTACATATGCACAAGAAAGACTTTCTTGTTTCCTCAAAAATATTATAATCAGTTTCTGCTAAATATATAGGAAAGATGGAGGTCTAGCATAGACTATCTAGCATTACGTGGGCAATGTATCATGAGAATTTGGTGGCTTTTTGTTAATTGCCCAGTGTTTCTGGGTGGAAACAAAAACTGAAACACTGCTCTTGTAATGTTTCTTGTAGTCCTTTTTTAAAAAATTAACTGAAATGATGTAAATTTATATTCCAGTAATGGAAATCAAGAGAAAAACTATATGTTTGGAGTTAGAGGCAGAGCGCATCAAGTTTAAGACTGACTTCTCTGAAGTTCCTACTGATCTGTTACCACATGGTATGTGTTGAAATAGAACAGCCCTCATCAGGCATGTTGAGGAAGTCTGCATTATACGCATTGTACACATTATTCCTTCATGCAGGAAGAAGGGTTTACATCCTCATACTTCCTCCAAGTGTTGCTGCGTGAAGTAAGTGCAGCCTCCCAGGAGTGATGATTAAGGAACACATGTGTGTATGTGTGTGTGTGCTTGCATCCACTTCTTTTTTTGTACTGTGACTCAACTCTGATACTCTTTTCCAGGAGTCAGTAAATGTTAGGGCAAAGTCTGTTTGCATTCAAGATCTGTGTCTTCTAACTCTGCTGCTGACAAAGATACAGAAAGGCACTCAAATGTATCTAATCTGAAAGCTGACATTTTAATTTAATATTCCCCAAGATGATGTGAGCAACTCAGGGCATGCCAATGCAGACATCACAGCTGTCACAAGTGTGTAGGTAGGCCGATATGTGATGTACACATGCTATGAAAAAAAAAGAAAAAGTTAAAAAAAGTTTGTGGTAAATTAATTTAACCTGTGTATCTGTTCATGTGCTTACTCTCCCTGTCGTAGTTGCCACTTGCTTGTTTTAGGAGCCACTTGCTGGAGATTGTCTAGTCCTTCTTCCTGCCTGAAGCAGGATCAACTACAGCAGGTTGCTCAGGACCGTGCCCAGCTGGATGTTGAATATTTCCAAGGATGGAGACTGCAAACCTCTCTGGGTAGTCTTTTCCAGTTTTTGACCACCCTTACAATAATGAGAGCTTTTTCTTATATTTAAATGGGTTTTCCTGTATTTCAGTTTGTGCCTGGTGTTTCCTGTCATTCATTGGGCACCACTAAGAAAGGTCTGGTTCAAGCCTCTTTGTACTCTCTCATCAGACCTTTATACACTTTGATGAGATCTGTGCATGTGTGATTTTAGTAACTGATGGTGAAAAGTATGAGTGTGAAAATATGTGAGGTATTTAAACTGAACGAAAAATCTTTTGCCACTTGAATGACAAAAAGGGTGATATATGGGTGCTTATGTGGACATTTCAGTTGGAAGTTTGAGTGTATGTAATGAATCTGAGTGCACAGATTTACAGTAACATTTTTCTGTAATAGCCATGAGAAATCAGGCTAATGGCCAGACCAGAACAGCAGCTGCAGATAATGGGCTTTGTGTGTGCACTTTAAGTTCTACCTGGAGCTTCTGTTGCCTTATACACTTTGTGACCGTGTAATTGCGTATCTCTTGTTTTGTTTTTCTTCTCCCTTCACTTATTGTTTGTTGCCCATTTATTTCACCTGGTTTAGAAAAAAAATCAAAGCAGAAAGTTTTTGTGTGTGAACTTCTGTGGCGTAACAAAGCCCAGAGCCAGAGAGAAGCCTCTGGATGCTGCCTCAGTCCTGGCAGTCACCTGCCTGCTACACAGGTACTGAAAACCTCTGTGTGGTTGAATTGGTAACCGTACAGTACTCTTGCCTGCTGGCAGGAGGAGGCTGTTCATTTGCAGTGTAATTCAGCATGTCATCTCTTTGCTTCGGGAGCAATGTTTGCTTTCATGCTGGTTCTTACTGCCCGTGAGGGAAGTGGGGATAACTTTTTCAGGGTGGAACAAAGATTTCTAATAAAGGGAATCTCTCCAAAGGTATATATCACTTAATTCTCTTTATTAATTTGCTTATGGAACCAGCATGACATTGTCTTGCTTTTCTCGGAATTTGCTTTGATTTTTGGATGTTATGGCATACAGGTTCTCACAGTATCTTTTCTGTTTCTTAAAAGTCCAACCTCAGTGCAGTACTTTACCACTTCTTAAGGTGTGTATCAGCACCTTAAACCTTTAAGCAGCAGTGCTTTCTATATAGAGAGCAGAAGTGTTAGTATTGATGTTTTCCTGAAGGAGCCTGTTTATGACTCATGTATCTTCAGGGTACCATACTGAAGGCTGCTCTAAGCTCACCAGTTGTCTTTAGTTATGACACCATAAGGCTAGCACAGCTAATCTGTGCAGAAAGGTACCAACGCTGCTGACCCTGGAAATTGTTTTGTCAGTGTATTGCCACAGAACCTGCTGGCCTGGAAGTCAGGTGCTTCGCACCTCATAGAACAGATAATTGTTTCTGAAATATTTTGAGAAATGGAATTTTTTGCCACAGGAATCCCCTGGCATCCCAATGAAACTTATTCAAGAGTTTTGGAAACAGCAGGCACTTAATTCCTGTCTTTCAACCCACTAATAGTTGCATCTAGTTTTGTATTCTGGCTTCTTTGGTAAAAGCTGAGTTTGGATGGAAAAAAAAAATTTAAACTTCTGAGGTTCTAACCTGGAATCCAAGTATTCCCTTTGCTGTGTGCTACAAGATGGTGAAGCAGACCCTTTCCACTCATATTTTCTGTAGTATGTTATTTACAGTCATCAGTTGGTGTTCTTGGGTGAAGAGCCCCTGACTTTCCAATCTTCCCGCCTACATATCCCTAGTCCTTTCCTCTGTAGAAAACGAGGAGTGCATGCTAAAGAGGATCTGAAAGCAAGATTAATGTATTAAACTGTCATTTAGTATGTGAGGAATGTGGGCATGTTTGTCTATGGGTCTTTTGTAATGCCTTCTGGCCAGTGCACTGCAGACTTAGTGTCACTTAGAGGTTTTTGGAGAAGAATACAGGAACTAGAAAACATACCTGGGAATTGTTTGGAAAGGTATGTCATTGTAGGCTGAAACCAAGCAAATGGTGGGGGGGGGAGGAAATGAGAGATTAAATCTGGTTATAGAGTATAAGCAAGTTAGCTGTATGTTTGAAACTGTGAGCAGACCTGCTATTATTTTCATCACCTATTTATTGAGAAGAAGCCACTGTTTTCATTGTAACTTGGAGACTGATGTGGAGTGTGCATAGAAGAGTGGAAGACACCTGACACAGCTGCTGCAAGGGAAATGTCAGCTGTCCATTGGCAAAAGTTTTTAGGACATGCCTGGATGAATCTCTAGGGAGCATAACTCGCTTCAGGACAAAGCCTCTGGTGAGCTATGTGAATGAACACACTTCTCCGTTTCCAAATAGTGCAGTGTACTGGATGTGCTGTCTTAAGTGATGAGTGTAGAGTCAGCTATGATAAAAGGCAGATCCAAACTGAAGGGAGTAGGAATTTTTCTGAGAAATAGCTCGTCTGAGCTATTGGTCACATTGCCCACTGTGGTCTGTGCAAAGCATCAGCCTGTTCCTGTGTTATGCTGCTGCCTTCTCTTCTGTAACTGATGCTTTCTTATAAAGTACAGAACAAAGTGTCTTGTGTGCTGTATGACTAGTCCTCATTATTTCTTTCTGTGCAGTGTTTCTGCAGTTTTAAATAGATGCTGACGCCCCTTCCACCACTGTGTGTCCCTCCTGCTTGAATAGTGTCACAAGATCAGTGTGTTAAGTGGTGGATTTTCTTCCTTCCAGAGAGGAATGAGGTGTCCTTGCAGGAAAGGCTGCTATGAATGGGATTTGTAACACTGAGAAGATGCTGGCATTTTTTTTTTTTAAAGGTTTATTTTTCTGATGACTTACTTTCTCACAAGGGGCACGAAGAATGACACTTTAAGGACAGTACTCAATAACCTGAGGTTTTTTTAAGCAAAATCTGAGATATGTTTAAGTTCTTTACAGATTTATTTTTTTTTTTTTTAGGTACACACTTATCACAGGTCTCTTTGCAAACACAACACCTGCTCTGCAGATTCAGTTAGACTTCACACACTTCTTTTGAAAATGAGGTTATGTTCTTAGCAATTTACCTAGGTCAGGCACCAAAGCAGTCCAAAACTCATCCAAGATGGGGTTACCAACTTGTCTTTCTCGCACTGAGCAATCCATGGACAGAATGTAGTCTGCCTTGTTTCCTAGGGGACTTCCCTGTTGTCATACTTCACTTTTTTTGGTCTGAAGACTCACTCTATTCAGTGTATGATGTCTTTCCACTAGCCTTAGTCAATTCCACAAATCACCAGTTGCCTTCCTTTCTATGGCAAGTTGAGTCTTAGGGGTTTAATCTCACTGTCTGAAATGCTAACAGGGCCATGCCTGCTAATATAACTACTGAAGTCTGATGTGTAAAAACAAACAAACCCATAATAGTGCAGTGGTGGTGCTCGTTCTCTCCCCTGTTGGGTAGTGAATAGGGTCTGGTTCATACAGTTGAGTCTCTTGCTTGAAGTGAACCACCACCAGCATTTCTGTGATAAGCACCCTTCTTTGGTGCTTAGTCTATAATTCATACTCTGAAGAACACAAAGTCCTTGGAGGGCAGATGGGAAGTAGAGGGAGGGTGGAATGACTCAGGAGACTTGGTACTGAGCAAGGGTCCTTTCTGCCTGTTGTTCCTGACATGTCAGTCCCCCTAAGTGCTGAGTCTGTGTTCAGCACATGGTTTTGCTGATGTCTAAGTGTTCCAGTTGTTCTTCTGGAGGTGGGAATGGGACAGGCTTTAGGTACTGCCATCCAGCCTAGGAATTCTACCTAGGAGCTACTGCAAAGGGGGAAGTGTGCTCTCCTGTCACAATTACCAAGAGATAAAGCAGAGTGCTCTTTGCTTTCCACAGTGTTTCAGGCTTTGTGACTGGGGTGAGAGATGATGAACCACACCATTCAAGGTGTAGATGTTATTCATGGTGATCTTTTGCTGGGATTTACCAGTACTGGTTGGAAGGCCAACTTTAGAAGTGCTTGAGATGTTGATACTTAGGCTTTTATGCTGAAATTGCTTTGAAAGCAGGAAAGAAAGAAGAGCTGACTCTGTTAATGCAGCTGTCCTGGACAAGAAAACATCTCAACTTTTGTATAGATCTCTTGGCTAAGAGTGTGCTTGAAGTAACTGATGGTTATTAACCTTCCTACTATGGCGAAGTAGATGGGTATTTTGGGTCTGTGACTTTACTTTTTTTTTTTTTTTTTAAATATGGGGTTTGGTAATACATGGGTCAGTCAAACTCACTGACAGACCAGTCATCTCATGACACTTTAATTGTTGCTGTTTCATTATGAAAATAAAGAACTCTGTGCAAAGCCCTCTTCTGTAAGGAAGGGCACATACATGTAATTATAGGATGCTTTTGGTGGTTTTTGGTTTGTTTTTTTTTTAAAAAGACATTCAATGACTAATACATTTTGATAGTGGAACTGACAGTTGTAACAAACCTGCTTCTCTCATCATCTGTAAGCTTTCATCCCTGACTTGTACTAATGAATAAATCATTTTATTACATAAAATTGCTTTTTAATTGCTCCTGTGTCAGTCTGTTTCAGGTTAGGCCTAGGCAGTAAGGTTCCCTTGATGCCTGGATTTTCCCTTTCTGCTTGACTGCTGAGCAGTCATGTTTACAAGTGCCTAGGAATGGACTTGGAGGGGAAAAAAATATGAGGAGCGAATGAGAGAAAGCAGGAGACAGAGAGAGAGGACAAGAAGTAATTTGAAGGGGACAAGGAATCAATGCAGGAGACACAAGAGAAAAACCTGAACTGTTGAATGGAAGAACCAAATGAAAAACACTTTAAAAAGCTAGTGGAATGTGAGTGGGAAGAGAAGGAAGATCTGTCAAAACTACAGTAAACGTTTTTGTATCAGGTCTTGTGTGGAGCAGCTTGTGGGAGCTCAGTGTTGGCTAAACAGCTGTGGCCGTTCTGTGTGACAGGAGGTTTTCCCCAAGCTCATTATCATTTAAGTTCTCCTTTTCCTTGCTTAAAATGTTACCTGGAAAACATTAATTAGTCATGTAATACTGCAGAGTGAACGAAAGTATCCCCCATACCACTCCCCATCATCAAGTCAAATGATTGATTCTCAAGTAAGATAAAATGGCAATTTAGGTAGGCTTTGTGTAATAGAGAAAGTTTTTCCAAATTAACTGTAACTAAATAACTTGGAATTCATCTTTCAACTACCAACAGGCACTATCAACTCTCATACATTGATTTTGTTTAGGTTGATTAGAAAAAGGACTGAGAACAAGTTAGACTCCCTTGAACAAAAACAAGTGCATCTGTGTAGAAATCATGCAACTTTAATTAATTTGTTTTAATAACTAATTTAATTGAAACTTCCTGTGGTAGAGAAGTGTCCTCATTTGAGTTGGAACAGAATTAGTTCTGTTCAGTGATTTTACTTTTCATCTAAGTCTCTTCTAACTAACTGCATTTTCTGAAGTCTATTTTCTGAATTTGCTGAAGCCTATTTTCACAGGCAGTGTCTGCTTCCAACAGTGATAACACTTGATGTTTAGAGTTAGTACTGAGGATTGGTGTGCAGACCAAGGCCACTGCTGGATTTGCTGTACCACATTATGGGGTGCAGAAAGTAAGAGGCTGCACTTGCACAGAGAAGTGGACAGGACAGGTGACACTAAACTTACCAGCGAGGGATTCCATCCCATATATATCATGTTCAATATAAAGCTGAGGGGTCACAAGGACCAAGCTCTCTTCTTTAATGGCTGGCATCTGAGGAGGACTCTGTCTCTTCTGCCTTTGATCCCAATCCACGTGCTTCTGAATCCAGTTCCTGTCTGCCTCAGAGTCTAGTCTGGGACTTCCTGGTGCCTGCTCCACAGCATCAGTGGTAGCAGCGATGTAATTGCCATCAGGGGATTGGGTTTGATACTAGGTTTGTATATATTTGTATTTATTCTCCTTTTTTTTTTTTTTTTTTTTCCATTAAAGCTGTTCTGGCTCTCTTTTCTAATCAGTGAGTCTCTCTCCCTTATTCCCTTTCTTTTCCTCTGGGGGGAGGGAGAGGGGTTAACAGAGAGCATCTGTTACAGGTCTGGCAGACAGCACTGACCCTAAACCTTGACAAGAAGGCATTTGGAAATGATGCAGCTCCGAAGTGACTGATGTAATCATTTGCAAAAGGCAGAAAGAGTCAGCCTTCTTGTTGCTTGTCTAAGGTGTATTAGAATGACATCTAGAATTTTTGCTTCTATTTTCTTTTATATTAAAAAATTATCTTGCCTACCCTTTTTTTTATGAAAGACTAGAATACTAGTGGGATCATACATTATAAGCAAATTAATCTGGTTAACTGAGGTAGTGTGATTCTTTCTTTTAAGACCATTTACAGTTCTCTCTTGTAGGTTGTCAATAAAATAGTTTTATATTAAAATCCTGGCAAATGGAAGAAAAATTGTTGATACTAAACATTCAGAATCCTATGTCCTACCTGGTATTTCTGGGCTGTTTCAGAGAAAAGGTGGAACAGTTCCAATGTGCCTGAATTTTGTTGACAAAAGTGCTATAGAAAATGAAGTCTTACAGTGAACAAAACAAACCGTTTCACCTGCCTTTCCAGGACATTAAATAGAAAAGGAGATCATAGTCCCTTCTTTTTTTGTTTTCTGAGTTTTCACCTAAGAGGGTCTGTATTACTGCATCTTGTGTGAAAAAGAGCCACGTTGTAGAGATTGCACAAGGAGTGCATGGGATCTTTGTTTTTATTTCAGGTTTGAGTGTGGAAACAAGCTGGCAATCATTTGGTTTTGTTGGGAAAAATGAATAGGGAGTTCAGTGACGATTCCAGCAGTTTGAGGAAAGAACAATCCAGACAGATGAATAGAAATAATTTCTTCATTACTTTTTCTGTATGAAAGCAGGCATACTGGGTTTAGCATAGACCTAAATGCAAAGGTTTGTTACTATTCCAAACTCAAATGTTTTCCCAAAAATTTCCCTTCAGTCTAATTGTCACCATGAACATTATATTGAAAGAGCAGTGTGATTTCTAGAGATTGCTAGTAAGGGTTGCTTTTGTTGAGTCTTCTAGATAAAGTGGTTTCTATTTTTGGTGCTGTTCACTTTTGCCACAGTTTTCTTCCTCCTGGTACTTGAGGTACCTCCTGCTGCACAGAAGGGACAGCGGCAAAAAGTTCTGTTAAGAAGCTAGGAAAGAGGCTAAGATAATCCAGTGTGCTGACGCTGACCTATTTGAGTCTTTGACCAAAAGCAACTGAGAACAACATGTAATTCATCAGCAAAGAATATTGTAAACCTTTAAAAAGAGGAGGGGAAAAAAAATTGGATTGATAATGGCCAGAACCAGAGGTTAAAAACCATGGAAATGGGATAAATGAGCTGTGAAAGAAAAATATGCACAGAACAGTGAGAATAGGTTAAATTGGTAAGAAAGACTGTATGGTCAGTGTAGATCCAGTCAGGTTCCCATGTAGGTAATACCTAAGGAGCTGCCAAAAATGGGGGAAAGAAAGTTTATGGTAGAGTGTAAGAAAAAAAAAACCAGCATAGAGGGTGTTTTGAGGGAATTCAGATGGTTAAACATGAGATGGTATGTTTGGACTGACAGTGGTGCTGAAGAAATGTCTCTGAGCAGAATGACTTTTCCAAGCCCTGCAAGAGGGGGCAGCAGGTGCTGGTTGTGCATGAATGGAATAATGAGTAGAGAGGGAGGATGCTGAGGGTCTGCAAGGTCCCAAATATCATGTGAAGCACCACAAAAACAGGAGCAGACGCACATGCTGTGGGCAAAGATTTATTTCAGGAAGCAGTGGTGTGAAGGTTGGAAAGCTAGCCTTTGGAAGAGGCAGAGATCAAGCTTATTGCTGTCTGGTATCTAGTGAGAACTGGAGCTGGACCCTAGATATGCAACAACAAGGCTACTGCTGTGTTTAAACTGTTGTGGTCACTTGCGACGTGAAGCTGAACTGAATGCAGAATAGAGGGAAAAGGAGAAATCTCAGACTAGAAGGCATGTGTATGAAGACAGGCCTGTGAACACTTTCTTTATGGTGCTTCTCAGTAAAAGCCTTGATATGAATTCAGGAGGACAGGTTTTGTTCTCAAGTGCTGAAGAAGTGACTAATTTGAGGTAGAATCAAACAAAATTTATGTTTTCCATGGAAAACCCATCAGCCTTCTTTCTTTCATCTTTTTGCCGGTTCCTTGAAGTGGGTGAAGCTTAAATGGCAGAAGGAGCTATTTGCAACATGTCATCTGCAAATAAGAAAGTCTGCTCTGTTGAGCTTGCAGCACAGTGTTACAGTGATGCCAAATACTTAGGTTAGTACTCCACATTTTCTGTTGTTTTCCAAAGAGAGTCTCTTAGGCTTTTGAGATTTCCTAGAATTGCTTGTTTGTAATCTTTGGCCTTTAGTGGGTTTTTTGTTGTTGTTGTCCTGTGTTGCTTGATTAAAGGTCAGATCTGAGCGAGAGCTCTTACTGATTTCAAAAGTGCTAAGTAGAGATTGGAGATTTTTATTATTTATTTTTTATCCTCCGTACTAATGCTTTTCCCATTATAAGTTGATGGCAGCACATGTCTAGGCTGTAGTGCAAGCAGACCCAGTCCTGGTCTGTCTCAGCAGGACTGAGTCACCGTGGAGCTGGTAGCAGCATTGAGGCCTTGGTGATTATTGAACAGGAGGTGGCTTGAGGTGTATGAAAACTACTGCTGTGATAACATAAATGGGGGCGAAAACCAGACCTAAACAGTTAATGAAATGGGGGGGAAAAAAAAAAAAAAAAAGGCAATGGGCACAAAGATTAATTGGTAGGACTGTAAGCACTTATAAGAAATAAGCTGCTAGGTCCAGTGTCAGTGGAGCATGCATTAAGTTGTCTGAGTGGGAAGTTAATAACAGAGGAGTCTAGTGTTACTGAGAAGAGCTCAGTGTGCTCTTTGCCTTACGATTCATTGGAAGGACCACAGGATCACTTTTTCTGGAGATGTTTTTCATTGAAAACAAACTGGAAAGCTCTGTTATTGTCAGATCAGGTACACCAATTGATCAGGTACCCTTTACTGCCATTAAACATAGGGTAATGTGTAGTCAGATGACCATAAGGAGCTCTGATAACACAGAGTAATGAACCAAAAAGCAGCTTAACTAATGGTCTGTGCATTTCAGTTGCTTATATTGAGAGCTTTAATAAATATCAAAATATTAATTTACTTCTATTAAGAGATCCCAGCTCATTAAATGTACAACACACCAGGAGATGCTTTTTGTTCAGCTCATCTGTATAACAGGCTGGTGTACAGAGCAACTGCTGCTACAGACCAGTAGCTGCTGGGGAGAGAATGAGGTGTGCTCTAAAGGACTCCTGAGAGAAAATAGTCTGCTGTTGTAAATATATATGAATTTAGGGTGAGAAACTAATAAATGTTTATTAAAGGGGCTTAGGGGGCAAGTCTGTATGGGATAGTTACAGGCCTAATGGATGTGGTTGGTTTGCTGCTTGCTTTACTTTCATCGGGTGCTATGATAGTCATACAATATATAATTGAGCACATAATGATTTTGCAGTACTTCACTGTTTTGTGACCTCATGTTTTCTGATTGCTCCCTGCTGATGTTTTATGGTTTTTCATATTCTCTCTTGTTGGCCTGTGAAGATACATGCACACAAAGACAGAAGCCTACACTAGCAACAGTGCTTTTGAACTTAATTTCCTAACCCCGGACAGTATCGCTCTTTTCCTGCTTTAGAGGCTTTCAATGTGCAATGGGTCTGGTCTGCCACTGGAGCCAGTGTGAACCAGCCTGTCATCCTACACAAACAGAAGGGAAATGGTTTGGAGAAGATGAGTCCTCAAGAGGAGTGCATAATGCAGACAGGGCCTGTCTTGTAACAAGCAGCAGCCATGTTCTGTGGGTTTGCATTCTGACCTGGCTGTCTTGTGTCCCCGCGCTGGCAGCAACATAGCTCCTGACTCTGCATACGTGCAGAAGGCATGTTGCTGTTCTTGCAGGGTTTGCATATCCCATTAAAGTAGCCTGTGTCCTGCTGCCGGTGTCTATACTGCTAATTTGCAGATTTGTATTGCAATAGTTAAAAGCAGTGCTGATTTTTATGTGGTGCAGTAATGTAACTGAAGCAACAGGGATGAATGCTTGGGGGAGACTGTAGACTGCTCACCCTTTGGAGCTGGGAAGGTGCAGGAAGGTGGCCAGCCACAGTGTGAATAACTGTAGTGCTTAGGACTGTGAGCAGCTTCATCAGTTCAGTGGAAATAGTGCTTGCCTGGGTGGGCCTTAGGGCTTACCTTGATTCACAGATGTAGGATTCAGAAATCTGCCTTCTGGAGCCTTTGGCCAGGCCTCCCTGAAGGGTGAGCTTTTAAAGGCTCCCTCTGAGCCTTTGGCTCATCTCCAGGGTTTTGCTTCCTGCTGGAAGGGGCTGCAGATAGTGATTTTTGTCATCTTCCTTTTCTGCTGGTGGATGCATTTCATGAGCGTGCTCTCTGGTGCCCTTTTACTGCTGCTAAAGGATGCTAGAAAGTGAAAGTGAGGGACAAATAGGATGGATGCTGAAGGCAAGGGGGCAAGATGGGAGTAAGTGTGACAGCAGAGAAAGGAGAGAGCAGCAGATAAGATACAAGATGGCAGGTAAATGTAATTCACTGCCTTCCTTCCAGGTTTTCCTGGTTCCTTCTTGCTGAGTCTAAGAAAGATGTTGTAGTTTTGGATCAAGGCTGGAGCTGAACCATCATTTGTAACACTTCCCTGGGTTTAGTTTGCAGACTTAAGAAAAATAATCAGGGTCGAGGCAAAATAACTGAACCCAAATCTATATTGGGACCTGCAGTCCCATCCCTTGATTAAGATGCCCGCTGTGAGGCCAGCCATGTCATCTGGAGAAGTCCCTGGGCTGGGATTGATGTGCTGCTCTTTCTGAAAGAGCATGTAGATGAATATTTTAATTTTGAAAGCCAAACTGAAACAAAACCCTGCTCTGTCCCTCTGTAGCCATCCCGGAATAAGCATGCCTGTCCTACCTGCTCTGTAACCATGGTTTGCATATGTGCCTTGACAGCCATTTTAGTGTTTTCCTTTTATTTTTAGTAACTCAAGCTCCGTTGTTTCATCTCATCCTGGCATTTTTGAAAGATTTGGCACTTGTATACATCATACTGTGTCCCCTCTCCTTTTTTGTCTTGCTTTGGTACTTCTTTTCATACCTCTTAAAAACCGACTCATATGTTGACATAACATCCAAGCAAATGTGCCCTACTGTTCCTCAGTAAGAGGCAGTGTAATTAATTCTAAAGACCTTCTGCTGAAAGAAACCTTTGCCTTCCTCTGAACAGTGAGAGCTGTTCAATTATACTGGAAAGCTGCATGTGGGCCAGACAGAGAGACCCCCTCACTGCCCTCCCAGTGCTTTCTGAAGAACTGCTGTATTGTCATCTGACAGAGTCACTCATTTCCAGATAATTGGCTTTTTAAAGGGCATCTATAGGACCCAAATAATTCCTGGCCTACTGTTTGTACCATTGACCTACCAGGTTAGCAAAGGTTAGACTTAATTGCCTCATTTATGGCTAATGCATTCCAGTTTTGCTGTTGCTTTTTCTCTGAGGATAATTGCTGAGACCCACATGTGTTTTTGTTTCTGAAATCTCAATGAATAAAAACAAGGGTCCTATGTGGTGAGTAGAGATGTTGCTCTCATCAAGAGAGGTAGAGGTCCCATAAAATGCTTACGTTAAGGAAGTGACCATATAAGTGGATGAGAGGTTGTGGGTGAGCCTTACTCAGCCCTTTGACAGCTCAGATTTCCCACTGTGCTCCATTGGCAAATCTCTCTGTGTGCTGCAGCTTGTTGCAGTGCAAAGCAGTTTTCTGGCAAATTGTGTTCGATACTGCTCTTCTCAGTTCTGTCCGTGGACAGCATATGCTCTGTGGGTACAGGAGTGGTGTAAGGGACCTCTGCTAGTGTGGCTCCTCTGGCCACAGATTGTGCCTGGACATCTGGGGGTGAAGGCTGGCACTGAAACAAGGAGACACAAAGCACCCTCTGGTCTGGTTGGATGTGTAAACCCAGCACTACTCTGTGTTCTGCAGAATTAAGCCTGACATTTCTACAAATGTGTTTCATGTGTATCTTGTATATGTCCTCAGATTTTGAGTGGTAAGGGTGGAGCAGACCTGTGGCAGCACATGTTTCATGGGAGTAGTCATGCCTCTGTACTCTGACCTTCCTAGCACCAGGTGATGTTTCTGTTTTGCTAGGAGTAAAATGAGCACTGTGGCCTTCAGTGCTTCCATCACAGTTTTGTAAAGCCAACACTATTCACTCAGTTGTGGGTTTTGTTTATTTTATGGTTAGGGTAGTTCTGTCAGTAGGTTTTGAATAACAGCTTTTGGACAACAGTGTCATGGCTGTCAAGAGGAAACTTGCACCTTGATTTTTGTTAATTGACTCCCTGAGGTCTCTGAGCATCAAACCATGGCAGCCAGAAGAGCCTTCTGTCCCTGGTGTTTCAGGGGACGCTGAAGCTGTCAGCAGTGGGGATGGAGTGTAGGTTAGGTGTCCATCTGTCATTGGCTTCAGGTGTTCAGAGCTCTGCATCCAAATTCACACCAGTGACAGAGGTGCCAAGTTGTCAAGTCTGTCCTATGTAGCTCAATTCATAATGCTTCCCTGGATTAATTCCCATTTGTTTAAATTGCATCCTTAAGATAAACAACTGGTCTTGAATGACAGCCTTCCTTTGGCAAAAATGCCTCTGATATTCTTGTGCACACTGTTGGAGGGGTTCATGACTTTGCTGTAAATGCTTTAAAGGTGGAGAAGGGCAAGCTGAGTGTCAGCATTAGTGTCTGATGTGCTCTCGGGGCATCTCGCTCCTCGTGGTGTTTTCCCTGTGGGAATAATCATACCAGTGGCAGTTCCAGCAGCAAGATGGAGGTTACTAGATGGAGCAAGGTGGATGGCTACTTTATTCAGTCTCTTATTTATGAAGCTGGGCAGCAGCATCTGTGCTTTTCCATCTGATCTATTGCCTTCACGTGACAGTGCAGGCATAGGAATAGCTGTTTGGCCAGACTGCAATCGGTGAAAGAAATTGCTTCTTACCATGCTGGTGCACACCTTTGCCAAATCTGTGCAGAAGGAGGAGAGCACTAGGTCTGAAGATCAGCATTCAGCTTGTAGCAGTGAGGAGGCTGGTTCAGGGGGTGACAACATGCTAAGGCGCCATCTCAACAGATTTTTAGGAGGGTGTGTGGTGTGCAAGACTAACAGCAAAGGTAATTGAGACAACTTACTGTTGGATGTGATGGATCTGCCATCATTTAAAGCAGGATTAAATGCCTTTATAAATTGTGTGTTGTACTTCTGATGTAAGTGATGGGTTTAGTGATGGAACTTCTGGTGTAAATGTCTTCAGGGAAGTGTACTCCTGCTGTTCTTGGGAATAAATCCCAAGGAAGGCTCTCAGAAGTTCAGTTTTGGTCATTGGTAGCATTTATAGGAAGGAAGGAGAGATGAGCAAATAGAGTGCTCACAGATGCTAGTGACATTGGATTTAATTTGCAGAAATGTTTAATATTTATTACTCCATTGGCCCAAATCTATGTTCTGTTTCTTTCAAATCACCTGCTTCCTGAGGAGAGAGTAACAAACCACATACATAATTGGTTATTTTTGCTGTGGAAGTGAAGGTGGTTGTTCCAGTCCTTAACCACTTAGTTGTCAGTTTCAGCACAAAGATTGTTTTGTTCATAACATTGAAATGGGAATTTTGTGCTTCCTGGAAAGAAATGTGAAGCTGACTACAAATGGTTGTTTAAAAATCTTGGAGCTCCTTTTTAAAGACACCTAAGAGATGGTTTAAAGCAGTAAAACAAAGGATTATACATTTAAACTTGTTGTATGGAAACTAGCAAAGCTCTTTTTGACCTAGTTTGTCCTTCTGCGGGTTTTGATCTAATGTGAAATAACTAAGTTTTAAAAATGTATTTGGCAGCACACATGGTTTAGGTGCTGTCCTGAATGAGGGAGAAGTGTATATCTAATCTTGGCATGCCTGGCTAAAGGTAATGTGTGTCCCAGGAGAGAGGAGTTAATGGGGATCCTTGCCTCTCCCAGGACGTGCCTTAGTGAGTAACCTTCATTTGCATGGTCTGTTCGCTCTTGTGGGGATGCTGAGCCTGGGGCACGTGCACGCCTGTGACCACTTGTGTTTTCCTCTGCTTGCTTTGGATGGCTGAAATAAACCCTGAAGATGAAAGGTCTGCTCTCTCGAAGATGCCATCCCCATCAAGTCTGAATACACATCAGTGAAAGGCCACAAAAGGAGAAAGCCAGTCTAATAAAAACATGTAGCTAGTGGGACTTTGACAATTATAGACCTGCATGCAGCAACTGTAGGACTAATTACTGTAGTCAGAGCAGCCGTTCAAATTGTACAGTTCAAACTGTATTCAATCAGTGCCCTCAGCCTTAGCAGACATTTAGAAGAAAACAGCACACTGCTCAAAACCCCACCTTCACCCTCCGCTGGCTTTTGCTGATGAAACCTTCAGCTTGTTTTATTTTGCTCTTTGGCTCCTTCTCTCCAGGGCCTAATCCCAGAAATGTTAACTTTGGATGCCAAAAAACTTACATATCGAGGAATAAATGAATGCCACCAAGATCCTGAAATTGTGTCCCATGCTCATCTTGCTCTTGCTATGAAGCTACTTACTTATACTACTGATGTTTTAAAAATTACAAAGAAAGAAAGTATAAACATTGTAACATTCAGCCAGGTGGTAAAGAAAATATATTTAGAAGCAAATGTTGTGAGGTTGCATGCAGAGCTCCAAGCACCTGAAGCCCTTGATGGATGGACACCTCACCTACACACCATCCCTGCTGCTGGCAGCTTCAGGGTGCCCTGGGATGTTACGGTTCTGTTTATTCTTGAAATTGTATTTGGGGATTCAGTGTTGATACAAGTCAGTGATCCAAGTGTTGGGTGTCTTTGGTTCCTATCAATCTGTATGGCACTGGGAGAGGACATATGTGTCCTCTCATCAGTATGGAGTTGCACTGAGGAGAACTGGAAAGATTTTATTCTGTATGATTGGATTTAGATGACCTACCACTGGGTGATCTCCAGGACATGACTGACACTGATTATTGACAGTTTTCCTTAAGTTTAAAGCAGTTACATACCTTCTCAGTTTTGACTGAGGAACAGGAGTGCTATTTGAATTTGCTGTAAATAAAAAAAAGGAAAAGCAGGGCAACTGGTGCAGTTAAATCCAAAATTATTATTTAATTTATTAATTTGGATTTTCTTGAAAGTGACTACAGCAAGACGGTCTTTTCTGTTTGACGGATTTTGGTTTTTTTGTTTTAAGATTACCAAATATAAACTCTAGTTTGCCTGTGGGTAACTGAACAGATTCTTTTTCCCTGAGTAGTTTCATACTTCTGAAAATTTCCCGGCCTCCAGAAGTGCAGAATTTTATGGCCAGACTTCTGCTCCAGTCCTAAAAATGTGCTCAAAATAAACAGAGTAATCATTTAGATTCTACCTGCAACATTTTAATGATTTAATCCCAGACCAATAATTCTTCCTTTTAATTTCATTCCATAAGTTTGCTGCCTGAAATGTGTCCAAATGTTGCCCCATATTGAAAAACAGGGTGAACTTAAGCTTCTTCTGTGGTACTTTGATATGACAGAAATTTCTGTATTAAATTCCTAGAGAATTAGACCACAGTAGTGCAGTCCTTCCATCAGTCTCTTCCATCTCAATCTTGTTCTTCAGATTTTGAGATTTTAATTTTTTTTTCTGTGACGCAGAATATGTGATTATCTCAAGATGAGGGGGATTTCCCATCAAGTAGATGCTATATATAGCGATAAAATTTGCCAAATTTTGCCTGGTGAAGCAGTGATTCCTTCAAAAGTAGAGCTCAGTGTTCCTTGTGAGAGAAGACACTGAAAGGGGGTTTATTCCAGGTATAATATAATGATAACTGTATTTTGCACAATTAGGCATCTGTTTTAAGTGTGGGTACATGCATTACTTGCAGCTCCATCTTGTACCACTTCAGAACCATTAAAATACATTAAAATTAAATCCTTGCATGTTCTCACTGAAGTGCCACTAAGTGTGCAAAGACTTTATTTAAATTTTCTTAAGATGCTTTGCATTTAAAAAAATAAAATTTCCTTTCCTTCCTGACACTACAGATTCATTAGCTCATTTCTATGTTTCTGCGGTCTGTGCAGGCTGGATTTCTCTGTTATCTGGCAGGTTTTTGAAACAAGTAAGGAAGTTGTCTCCAAATAACAGCATATCTGCTGTCTTTCTTTACAGTCATTTATTTCTTAGAAGGCTTTATGTAGTAAAACCTCATGCTCTGCCTGTGTTTCCAGTGCCTGACAAGTGTCAGGTTTCAGAAATGAAAGCTCAGTCTGGTATGTACTAAAACACTCAAAACTGATGTTTACAGGCAGCTGGTACAGAAGCTTGTAGTGTGCTGCTGGCTCTGCCACTCTCTGGCTTCTCTACACTGAGTAGGAGGATCATGTTGTAGAGATGTGACCCATGCCTTTTGAGACATGTTGGTGTGCAGGTGTACCTCCTGTTGTGTTGGGTGACGGTGGCAAGGTGTTGGCAGCAGGGAGCTGCAGGGGTAGCCTCTGTGAGAAGAGACCAGGATCTGCCCCATGGTGGCTCCCGTGGGACCCCCCTGCAAGACACAGCTGAGCCCATCAGCCAAGCTGGTGGTGCCTCTGTTGTATTCAAGAGGGCAGAAATCATTGGATGGGCAGAGGAGGGAAAAAGAAGAGTGAGAAACAACAGGTTTCAACAACAAATTTGGAGGAGGAGGTGCTCCATGTGTTAGAGCAGATACCACAGCCTGTGTAGAGTCCGTGCCAGAGAAGAGTTCACTGACAAGAACTGCAGGCCATGGAAAGCCCATGTCAGGGCAGAGGAAAGATGTCAGGAGGAAGGAGTGGCAGAGAGAAACTGCTGTGTACTGACCATAGTCCTCCATCCCCATCTACCCCCATTGCTCTTGAAGTGAATAGAAGAGGCAGGAGGTAAGGAAGGAGATTGGTTTGGGAAAGGCAGGGGGAAAGGTGTTGTTTCAGTTTTTGTTTCCTACTACCACAATCAGTAATTAAATACTATTTTAATTAGCAGTAAATTAATTTTCTCCAAGTTGAGTCTGTAACGGTAAATGATCTCCCTGTTTTTATCTCAACCCACAAGCTTTCTCATTTCTGTTCCTCCTATTTACTCCCCTGTAAATAGATCCTGTGATCAGAGTGGGGAAGTGAATGAACAGCTGGGTGAGAGTTTGGCTGTTAGTCAAGGCTAACCCACCACACCTGTTCATGAAGACGGATCTCTTCTTAAGCTCAAAAGCCTGGAGTTTAAACATAGCTCAGTGTCCAACCCAAAGAAAGCTGCTTAGCAAGAACCCTAAACCTACACCTGGTCTATTCTGTGACAAGATTACTATTGCTTTCAGCATAAGTTCCTGCCATAGTGAAGCAAAGACTAATTTTGCAGTTACATTTCTAGGAAAGACATCTTTTTGTGTCCTTTAAGGTATTAGGACCCACAGATATCTTAATGGCAATGCAAATGCTGATTTATGGGGTACAGTGCTGTAATGGAGATGTGTTTATGAAGACTATGAAGACTTGCACTGGACCTGTGTCCTAAAGTTGTGATCCAGCTTTTACAAAGAAGATGAAGTCAGAATGTTGCCCTAGATGATGACGTGTTTGCAATCAGGTTAAAAGAAGTTGGGTTTGTTTGGTTCAGTTAGAAAGGGTGGGGAGAATAGTAGTCCTCAAGTAGACTTTCAGTGTAGGACCAATTGATTCTCCTCAAAGATGTAAGATTTCTTAATTTATAGCCACTTTTGCAATCCATGTATGTGTATATGCAGACACACTGTTTATGCACGTGGGGTACATACATACTTACCAGAAGGGGCTAATAGGCATTGTGTCACGCGAAAGCATAGAGATAAGTAAATAAATAAGCAAACTGTAAATCACGACTTCCCTCAAAGTGAGGAGGTGTCTGAACAGGGATTTACAGGCTTTGATGCAGAAGCTGGTTTGTCTGTCATTGGTGCTTTATGGCAACCCTAACTGTAGTGTTGTAATCGTCCTGTCTGGAAATAAAAATCTATGGGTGCCTTTGGTAAATGTTACAATTACTTCTAGAGCAGCATCTTTGTATTACCATCCTCAAAAATAAATCTTGCTACCTTTATTAGCATGATGTTTCTTTATGGCCATTGTGAAGAAAAAGAATGAATGTTTTATGGAGTCAAGATTAAATTTATACTGTTCATTATTAGTGACAAATTTAGGATTTGGAACATTGGGGAGATTTTATTCTGCTTGCAATTATCTGATTTAAATTCAGAGTTTATATATTGCAAAAATATGGTATTACTTAACATCCAGTACTCTAGATACCTGTTTTTGTAGATTTACCTCTTTCAGTTGGCTAATTTGAACAGTGACATGCAGAAATACTTGTTTCTCCAAAGGCATGACAAATCTCGTTCAATTGTTCAAGCTTTTGGCCCACAAATGGCACTAACAGTCTTCTCTGTTGTGTCTTTCCTTGTGATTTATCACTGCAGAATGCCAAAGACGGTGAGTTAATAAACTATCAAGTATTTAATAATTCATATTATCCTATATTGCTATTGCTTTTTAATAATATTCTGTTCTCACTCTTGTCTTTTCTAATTCATGTGTCCCTACTTGCAGTCATATCCCAGAGAACTACAAAAAGGTTTAATCATTTAAGATTTATCAAAATTAGGTGCCTAAGTCATAAAAGGTAATTTTCAGATGTTTCCAAACCTCCTTCAGGACCTAAATGAGGAGTGTACTTGTGGGCTGTAGAATTTCCATCATATCTTTCCCCATGTCAGCAGGACAGTAGCTGGCACATAAAAGGCCTGTTAGAAATAGTGGTCATAGACACTCTTAGCCAAAAAGGTGGGTATCCCAAGGATGTGGAGTTGGTTGGTGGTTATGACATTTAACTATGGGAAATGAGAGACTTGGCATGAACCAGCAGTCCATTTCCTTCTCAGTACCTTGCTTTAATGATGCAGAAGTGGGAATGACTCTTCCCAACTATGCAGAAACATTGCTAGTTTCTTTCACCTGTGAGGACAAGCACACCTCCTGTCCAATAATGTGGCTTCTGGCAGGCTCAAAATCTTCCTCCTACTAAACATCTGCAAAATTCCAGTAGCTTTAGGAACAGACGTATGTTGATTTGAATTGTCTCTGACTCTTGAGGGTACAGAAGTCTTGTCTGCAACACAGATGGTGCTGCTTGCACAGTGATGTTACTGTACAAAGATTGGGGGCTGTTGCTGCTCACAGGCAAGATGAGCTCCTGCTCTGCCTTGGAAGTAATCTAAAAAACCTGTGAAACCCAAACTGTTACAGGTAAGTAAGTCCTGGGAAAGGCTGGGACTGAAGACAGAATTTCCTTGCTGCATACATTAGATGAGTCCCTCAATATTCTGACTTCTGTTCTGAAATTGATTCTATACTGTGAGCCTTTCTTCATAATTCAGAACTACAGATTCATTTCCAAATGCCTGAGAGGAGGTTGCACATCACAGAATCACTGAGTTGTTGAGGTTGGGGGGGGGACTTCCGGATGTCATCTGGTCCTGCTCAGGCAGGGCCACCTGCAGCCAGTTGCCTAGCACCATTTCCAGATGGCTTTTGAATATCTCACAGAAGGGAGATCCCAACAAACTCCCTCAACTTGTAGGTCTTCTGAAAAGAGCCCTTTTTTCCCATGAGAAATGGCAGACTAATGCAAAAATATAATACCCACAAAGGGCTGATCTGTGAAAAAGAACATGTTTCCTACTGAGGCTGAGTTCTGTCAGAGCACCCACTGAATAAATGGGACAAAGGGAGAGATGGGAGAGAGTAGTACTTCTTGTCTGACAGCTCCCAATCCTGAAAGGTGCTGAACACGCCTGATTCCCATCAACATTCATCTTTCATGAAGTTGAAGGTGCATCTTCGTCTTTGAGAACTAGGTCCCACATTGGTCACATGTCAAATTTTACATCCTGGTAAAAATGACCTCAGTAAGGTCAGTGTATCAGGATCAAAAGGGCTGGTTTTTCACTTTTCCTGTTTAAGTGCAGTAGTGATTAACAGTGTCATCTACAAACTGTTTTATTTCCTTTATGAGATATTTCTTCTCTCTTTGCCTTGACTTACTCTGAAGGACCTACTTTCATTTTAAACTTTGAAAGACCAGAAAGCAGATGCTGTCAGTTGTGAAATCTGTTGTTTATTGCACGTGAGTATACTTCTGTGGTCAGTACTAGCCTTGAGCTGTTGGATTTTGGTTGGTTTGGTTTTTTTTGTTGTGTTTTTCTCCCCAATGACATTTTCTATAAATCTATTTAGACATTTATTTTCTTGTATTTTAGGTTTGCATGGCAGCTTGTTTCATGTATGTTTAATAGCTTCTTTTCCTCCCAGCAAGGGCCTAGTGATAGCTTCTGTCAAGTATTTAGTTGTTTGGAAATGTTATTACCATATAGGATATTGACAGCTATCAAAAACCCCCTGTAGAGCTAAATCTGTAGTGATGCTATTGGTCCACTATGTACCACTATGGATGGCATAGACAGGCATAGATCACAAGGTGTGGTAATAATCGGCTATAAATCATGCCACCAAGGAATTGGATCCCTTCAGATTCACTCTGATATTCACATGTGTTGATGATTTCCTGCTTTCCTGGAAGCTGTGAGAATCAGGTACTCAAAAAGGATCTTAACTTATTGTTGGTGTTTGGTTTTGTTTTGTTTTTTTAGCACAAGTAGCTATATTGTACAGTATCTTAAAAAAATTGCCCTTTGCTGCTCTTAGGACAAGTTACATTTCTTGTCTGCTTTAGCAAAACTGAACTAAGTTGTTTGGCTTAAGTGGCAGTGACTCTTCCTTAATTCTTTTCAGCAGGTGAGAATAAATCTAATACTGATGGCTGACTACTTGATGACTCAATAAAAACTTTATTTATCAGACTGTAATACTTAACTTCGAAGAAACAACAAATGTGAAGTGGTGGCTTATATTAACCCACTCTCAATGATTCATCAGTAGAGCTGGGATTTAGTAACTTTCATGCTAGTAATCAAATAAGAGGCTAAACCTCCTTTACTGTTGGCTGCAACTTCATGCTTCTTTTTTTTTTTTTTTTTTTTTTTTTTTTTTTTGTTGCACTGGTTTAAGTTCCGGTTTCCCCTCCTCTGGGGTATGTTTGTGTCGCTTTGTTTTATTTTTCTCATACCTCCTCTACTTTTTTTT
>WTSP01026275.1:88700-112762 GCA_025331215.1 Actenoides lindsayi
AACAGTAGGGCTGGGTTCTAGTAACTTTCATCTTAGGCATCAAATAAAAGACTAAATCTCCTTTATTGTTGGGTGTTACTTCATGTTTCTTTTTTTTTTTTTTTTTTTTTTTTTTTTTTTTTTAGTAGAACTGTTTTAAGTTCAGGTTTCCCTCCTCTGAGGAATGTTATAGCCTGAATCATTTACTTTTGCAACTCACTCATCAACTTTTGCTTTGTTCTGTTTTTAAAAAGAAAAAGCAACTCAAAACTTTGCTAATTGTTCTCTGATTATTTTCATTTTCAGAAATTGGAAAGCGTAATATTTCTCTGGCTTTTTGTTTGAATTGTCTGCTATGCATATCCTGTGGACCTCATTATGGAGAGATCTTACAGCCCTGAAGCATGATAAAAATATGATCTTAAACTTAATTTGTATCCCTCTCTATCGCATTTACATAAGGAAAGATGCAATGCTTATTCTCATCGGGCCTCCAAAAGGATGCTTGTGTGAGACTTAAATGTCGTACAAAACACCTACATTCCTATAGTGTCTAGTTCTTGGATCTTCTCTTCCTTGGAGTGAACTTCATCCCATGTAGCTCACTTCTGGGGTTGTTCCCTGAGCACTGAGGAAGACCTTTGAAGGAAACAGTTTTGTAGATAACTTCTGGTTTAGACATCCTACAATGTCTGTCGCTCATTTCGTGTGTGTTGTTTTGCATCTCTGGTGTGAGATTCTGTGGGAGTTACTGTGATCAACCTGCTACATGCTGTGATGAAGCCAGGTGGTTGAAGTGTCTATGATTTGAACTATAGTTTTCTTCCAACTTCTGATATTTGTCTTCTGTCTGCACCTTTAAATTTTAAAAAAGTTTCTGCTAACCAGAAGGGACCCTTAGTCTTCAGACAGAACATCGAGATTTTGAGGTGGAAGACAGTGATTATTAGTTAATCAGTTCATGACCAACCGATAGTCTTTTGATAATAAATGCAACTCAGATAACAATTTTTCACATTTCATTTATTATCACAAGTCTATGGGGCCTGATGGATTACACCCTAGAGTGCTGAGGGAGTTGGCAGATGTGGTTGCTAAGCCACTCTCCATCATCTTTTAGTAGTCCTGGCTATCTGGGGATGTCTCAGTGGACCGGAGGCTGGCTAATGTGACGCCCACCTTCAAGAAGGGCCAGTAGGAGGATCCTGGTAGCTGCAGACCTGTCCGTCTCACCTCGGTGCCAGGGAAGGTTATGGAACAGATAAATCTTGAGAGCCATCATGGAGCAATTAAAGGTCAACCAGGAGATCAGACCCACTCAGCATGGGTTCATGAAACGCAGATCCTACTTGACAAACCTGATCTCGTTCTATGACATGGTGACCTGCTTGGTGAATGAGGGAAGGGCTTATCAATGTACTCTACCTGGACTTCAGTAAAGCCTTTGACACTGTCCCCCACAACATCTTCATGGATAAGCTGGCTGCCCATGGCTTGGATGGGCATATACTTTGCTGAGTGAAACACTGGCTGGATGGCTGGGCCCAAAGAGTTGTGGTCAATGGAGTTTAATCCAGTTGGCTGCTAGTCATGAGTGATGTCCCCCAGGGCTCAGTACTGGGGCCACTCCTGTTTAACATCTTAATCAATGATCTTGATGAGGGGATTGTATGCACCCTCAGTAAGTTCACAGATGACACCAAGTTGGGAGGGAGTGTTGATCTGATGGAGGGTAGTAAGGATCTACAGGGGGACCTGCACAGACTGGATTGATGGGCCAAAGCTAATTGTATGAGTTTCAATAAGGCCAAATGTTGGGTCTGGCATTTTGGTCACAACACCACCAGGCAACACTACAGGCTTGGGGAAGAGTGGTGGAAAGCTGCCTGGCAGAAAAGGACCTTGGTGTATTGATTGACAGTCAGTTGAATATGAGCCAGCAGCATGCCCAGGTGGTCAAGAAGGCCAATGGCATCCTGGCCTGTATCAGAAATATTGTGACCAGCAGGACTAGGAAAGTAATCCTGCCCCTGTACTCTGGGCATTGGTGAGGACCCACCTTGAGTACTGTGTTCAGTTTTGGGTACCTTAATACAAATAGGACACTGAGGTGCCGGAGCAGGTCCAAAGGAGGGCTACAAGGCTGGTGAAGGGTTTGGAGAACATACCATATGAGGAGTGACTGAGGGAGCTGGGGCTGTTTAGTCTGGGGAAGAGGAGGCTCAAGGGAGACCTTATTGCTCTCTACAAATACCTGAAAGGAAGCTGTATTGAGAGTGGGGTTGGTCTCTTCTCACTGGTGACAGGACAAGGGGAAATGGCCTCAAGTTTCGCCCGGGCAAGTTTAGGTTGGATATCAGGAAAGACTTCTGTACAGAAAACGTGATTAAGCACTGGAACAGGCTCCCCAGGGAAGTGGTTGAGTCACCATCTCCGAATGTGTTTAAAAATTGTTTGGATGTGGTGCTCAGGGACATGGTTTAGTGGTGGGTTGTTACAGTTAAGGTAGTAGGGTTAGGTTGGAGTTGAACTCGATGATCTTGAAGGTCTTTTTCAACCTGAGCGATTCTGTGATTCTGTGATCTCCTGACATTAATCTTACATGCTTGTATTTGTGTAACTTGTGCTGAATGTCTCAGTTACATCAAACCAGGTAAAACAGAGAAGGTGGACTGTGAAAGCGCAAGGAAAAATTTCATTTATTCTGCTGAATGTGATCCTAAGAGAAATATCCTCAAGAGAAGCTGCACCAAAAGAAAGGGAGGATTTGTGATTTTTGTAGTCTGAGATGTTTTACAACAGTGATTTCTTTCAAGTGCTAATCCAATCATTGCAATATATGGATGGGGCAAAGAGCATAGGGGATTGAATAGGGCTTCTCAAGGAGATAGGTAGGTTGAAGATGCAGCTATGTCCCCTGCCTCCACAGCTGTTGCAAAACCACATGTTTTGATGCAGGAGGCATCATAAACTGACATGCCTGGGAGATGGGGCCTCAGGAGAAATGCAGGGATTGATTTCAGGGTATTGTTTGGTGACAGGTTAAGTTCATCTAAGTCTGTACCACCTTTGAAATGGGACACTGCTGCCCTTTGCCTGCCTACCCATTTCTGCTCCTTTCCCTGTGACAACATTGACTTATGGGCAGCTGTGCAGTGAACCGAATCTGGTTTCAGCAAGCCAGAAACCTTGTTTATGAAGGTTAATGTTCAACTGCATGTCAGCTCGTGGATCTGGCCAGCCAGGTGATCGTGTGAGCGTCACCGCTGGCACAGGGCGGGAGGTGTGTGGCTGGGGGCAGCTCTACCCCTTCTGGTGACAGCATGGGTTTAGATTATCTAACTGTGAAAGTGCACCAGGAGGGGATAGACTAATCTGCTGGGCCAAAGGGCTTGTCAGGTAACGAACAACAAATTTGGATCTGCCTTGTTTACCTGGCAGTGCCACTCATCATGGGAACAATTGCCTTCTGTGGGAGAGAGAGGGAACAGATAGTGCTACTCGAAATAGCCCCTTATGTATTAAGACTCTAAGCAGTAATTTCTCCTCTCTGAGCATCCCTCATATACCACTGGAAAGCTTTTTTCTTGCAATTATCTTTGCTAGGGAGTGCTTTTTAACTGTTTCTGCTGGTACTGTCATCAGCGGGGAAATCCCAGACCTGAGCCACTCCAATTACAAGCTTTACAGTTTTAATGAGTGAATTTAACCAAGTTGTGATTAAGCTTTCATTAGTCTCATTATGTGATATTTTAATAAAGTTTTACACTTTGTGGTTTAGCTTTCTTCTTAACTTGCTAATTTAAAGGGATAAAGTTGCATCTGCAAATATTGAAATGTCTCCAGTGTTTTCTGAAGTTAATGCTGTTAACGTTGGGCCTTTTTTTTTTTTTTTCTTTTTCTTTTCTTCTCTTCTCTATTTTGAAGTTTGAGTGCTCTTTGCTGGGAAATGTCTCATCATCAGATCCTTGAATTAGGAGCATTTTCTTAACTTCTTTTTCCTGTCTCTCCATGTGTCCTTGCATCACCAAATGGAGTAGTTTGCATGACTCTGCTCGGTGATGATGTATTTGAAGTATTTTGCAGGGTCTATATTCACAGACTACCTGCATTATTAATTTTACTTTAGTGATAGTTGCTTGGAGCTAGAAGCTACCATATAGACAAGCGTGTTACGGGGTAAGGATGTTTGACTCAGCATACACATCTCAGTACACCAGAGTAACCTGGGAAGTGGAGAAAGGGAAGAGTGACACTGGCTCTGCCTTTGCTGGGACTTTACTGTAGGGTAAAGAGCAAACCTCAAGTGTAGATGAGCAAATCTGCATGTAAAGCTTGGTCTGCACCTTGTGTTTGTGTCATTGTGGCTTCTTTCATCTGCATTTGGGATTTGCAGTAGTGCTGAGTTCACCTAAGATTTCTCACAACATCTTCTGGAATCAGCAAGGAAGTATAATTGATTATTAACAGATATAACTATTAAAAGATATTTTTTTATATTTAACTGAAATCTCCAGGATTTGGACAAAGATAGTGATAGCAAAAGCAGTCTGATGGAATATTTAGTCTTGACTGAAGAAAACTGAGGTGCTATGCATTGAATATTCAGGTGCTTTTCAATGAATTCAGTGTAACTAACATCATCTTGTTTTGTCTGCAGGCAAAGAGCAACAGATGATAAAGGAAAATCCTCAGATTGTAGCCTTTCAGGCATTAAAGGCAGTTGGCGTGATCTTTTTGCATCTCCTTACTTCAGTTTACATCCCTGGATAGTCTGGTGCCTTCTGAGTGTTTTCTGGGTTTTACCTGATTTGCTAGTGCCCTAAACAAACTTCTTGGATTTAAGTGTCTAAAATGTATCCTTGATTACTTTGCCACATTTTAATATGAATTTTCCATATATTCTTATGTTCCCTTCATTTCGATACAAGTGACTGTGTCTGGAGCAAGCTCGATACTGCAGTTCAAGGTTCTGGAGAGGACATGATGTGAGTAAGAGCTGATGGACCACTTCAACATCTGCCTTGTTTAATGAGGAATGGCCAGAAAGCTTTCTCATGGTGGTCTTTGCACCAAAGCAGACCTAGGTGGCTAGTCACCAATGCTAAAATACTTATATTTAGATCACTATTGAATGCCTGACTTCTAGACATGAATCCAGAAGCTTCTTTCAGTAAAAAGATTTTTAAAGAAAATATTTTTTTCCAATAAGTGCTATGAATATCTTCATCTCCTTCTTCCTATCTATTAAAAAAAGAAAAAGAAAAAAGAAATATTTGATTAGAATTAAATTATTCATGAATTTGATGAAGTTGGAAACTGACTGCATATCTTGGTTTGTCATTTTTATGAAAATGAAGGGCCCTTCAACTGAGCTTAGTAGTATGAATTTGAAAATTAATCAAAATTGAAAAGTAATAGAAAAAAATGCTCAGGTTCTGAAATGATGCACGCCCCATGATTTAAACAACACAGTGGTATAACTGAAAAGAGAATGCTTGTCATTACAACTTTTTATACTACAAGAGTGAGCAGTCTTTAACTGGTCTGTAAAAGCTTCAAGTGAACCAAAAGAGGTCCTTCCTTGCAGAGCATCTTGACTAACAGTGAAACTCACCATTAGAGAAGGCTTTATTCCCAAAGGTGTATCTATGCCCAAAACCAGAAAAGTAAAAGAAGAAAAATCTTTTGCCTGCTAAACAGTAGATTACATTTTTGTTTGAGGATGTGCCCAACTTTAGGCTGTTTGAAGCAGGGAAGTTGCACTGGGGGAGGTATAATGGCATACTTGCCCACTTCTTGTTCTGTATTGGAGGCATCTGCTGCTCATTGCTGTGGGAGCCTGGATGTGGGCTGGATGGCTCCTCTGTCAGATCCAGAGCAGCTGTTATTATTAAATATAGCTGTTCCAACAAGATATTACAAACCTAGCTAATGTTGCTCATATGTTGCATACTTTAGGAAGCACCAACTCCCAATATGTGTCTTCCCCCAGAAGCTGTTTAATAGAAGAAGCAAGCAATTTTTCTGTGGATGTTTGTAATGATGCTGTGACTGATAGAATTAGTTATTGGCTGTCCTTGTCCTACAAATTTTTTCACAGTTGAAGTTTTATCAGAAAAAAATCTGATCATCTGTAGACCAGACAGTTTATAGGATGCAGTGTTACTGTCCTGCAGTATTTCTACTTTTGTTTTCCCTTATTAAGGTTAAGGAAGAAATGCAAATGTGGTAGGGTTTAGTAGAGATGCTCTGTTTGTGGGATGGGAGATAAATCATTGAAGAAAACAAGTTGAAGGAAGTCTTTGCACTGGAGAGACAGGACTGGATGGGACTGAGAGACACTGGCTTTTTACATCAACAGGAGGGTTTTTTCCAGAACAAAGACTAACAACAAGAAAACTGTCAAATTTGAAGCTGTGTTTGCTTTATGAAGTGGCAGATAACAGCTGAGAGGTAAGAGAACTCTATTCACAGAGGCAGGCTCATTATGGGAAGGAAATAAAAGCTTAAGCAAACTACTGCTGATTCTCATTGCTTTGGGTGACTCAAAATCCAACATCTCTGCAGTGCCGTAATCTTACCCTCCCCTTTCCCTCTTGCCTCGTGAGACCACTACTGAATGTGCTAGGCAAAGATTTTGTTTAGAGTCCTCCTGAGACTGAAATGTGTTGACAAACTGCATGTGTTGCGGATGCTTACATATGCTGTTGCCTAATAATAACAACAGCTCAGAAGCACTGTGAGGCGTTTTTTGTCAGGCTTGCAGCTCACAGAGAAGACTTGAATGACGTTGCTCATTGCAAAATCATTGGCAGCTCTCCTCAAGAGTGACTAGCTTCCTGTGCCATAGCCAGACTTGTACTGCATCACATATTCAAAACCATTAACAGACCTAGGATTTGAGTATTTGTTCTTGTATTTAAAAGACTGAACAATTCTTTTTAATTTTCTTTTTCATGTTTGCTTTTTTTTTTAAGAGAGGGCATATTCATAAAAAACCCCTTGTTTTTCAAACTTTTCTCTGTTTTTAATTTTTTTTTTTTTTTTCCAGTATAGAACTACTATGCAGCAAGAGACCAGAAATCCAGCCAGAATCATTGTCATCAAAGCAGCCTGGAATTGAAGATACAGACTCCAACAGATAAACCCGCTGCTTCTACTATTTCAGTCTGCAGGGCAAGTAACTTTCCCTTGGCTTTTTTAAAGTCAAGACTGATTGGTACAATCAGCAATTAAATGCATTATCCCTTAATTTCCAACAGCACTGACAAGGCTTGAATTAATGGGGAAGAGGATTCTTTAAATGTTTTTTGGCCTCAGTCCTTTAAGCTGTGCTGGAGGCACAGAGGACCTGCAAAGCTCTGTGAGGCTGGGTCCTTCCTTTGTACCCTCTGTAGTGTTTTTTCTCTTTGGTGCAGTGAGATACATGAAGCCTTGCCTCATGGCCAAGCAGAACCAACATTTTTGTTGCTCCCCACCCCTTGTGATGGCTCTTGGAAGCAGTGATGGATGGTCCCTGCTTCAGAGTCCTTGGGGCACTGGTGCTGGCAGCTCAGCAGCCCCATGGCCTTTCAGGGCATTGGGCCAGGAAGTGGTTTTGGGGCACTGCTAAGAGGCTTTTGGAACGAGCAGTTTTGAAGCAATTGCCTCTTTCCACACAGGACTGGCAGCGGTTAGTAGGGCTGTCTGGGAAACCACATGAGAAGGCTGTAGGCAGGACAGGTGGCATGAAGGTCTGCCTTTGACCTCCTAGCCCTTCAGCAGCCCTGAGACCACAGCATCCAAGTCTCATCCAAAGGCACCTGTTGCAAATGAGGCTGAAGTTGGTGGAGACCTCCTGTCTGCTGATGTGGGCTGCCAGGCCACCAGCGGGACCATTTACACACCACTGACCCCACAGGTAGTGTCACGTGGGTGGATAAACTGATTGTGATGTATGCTGTATTTGAAAACAGAAAAGGGCAGTTGCACAAGACCCTTTCTTTTCTTTAGTACACTAGTGAAGACTTTCACATCTGCTTCAAGAATTCAGTCCTGTGTTTCCTCTGCACCATTTATTGCCAGATTTGGGATGCATCAATAAAACCACGTGGATATACTTCATTGTGATAAATTTTAGAGAGATTAAGTGCTTCAAATGACCATAGTACTCTTGCTTTTGTGATTTATTTTATTATTATTATGATGTTTTGTTTTATTATTCTTTTCCTTTTTTTAGTGAAGAAAGCTAAAAGGCTGATGTTGCAGATGAGGCTACTCTGACATGCAATGTCACCTGTGTATTGGGTCCTTTACTCCATATTCTCTGGCTTAGAAAAATCCTAGAAAAAAGATCTCTGGATAGAAAATCTTTTTGTAATATGGCTGTGGCTAGAGATTGAGAAGGACTAGCTGAACATGTCTCACCATCAAATTGGAATCAAAATAAGGAAAAACTAAATGAACAAATAATCATTTCTGTATCAAGTTACTAATCACTTTATAGCAGCATATCGAGCTATATATTTGGCCTTGAGGAAAAGAAGCATTCAATGATGGCTGACAGCAGCGGTATCTCAAGGTCCTTTTTTACTTACTCCACTCTGCTGTACAATAATTAAAAAAACAAACCCAGAAAGGCTTAATCTGAATAAATGCACTCAACATGGGACATCTGCCCTGTTTGCTCTTCAGGCATCTTTGCCTCATCAGCAAATTAAGCTTTATAGTGGTCGTAGAGGGATTTTGGATGAGAGAGGAGAGAAGGGAGGAAGGGCTCAGCCTTGCTGCCTGCTTTGCCTGCCCCCATACAGAGGCTGAAGCTCACCTGTGGGCAGAGATGAATTGCCCCGGCTCCTCCCAGGGCTCCTCAACTTGTCTTGCATGGTACCAAGTTTGAATTTGTCTTTTTAACGTTATCAGTAAGCATGTGGCTGGGAAAATCTCAGGCAAGGTTAAAGTCCTGATGATATGCAAGAGACAAAGCATGGGAAAAGTCACCATAAAAAAGCCTCTTTCCTGATTGTATTTTGATATCAGGATCCCGACAGTTTTATTTGACAGATATTAACATTTATTAATGCAAAATGGCTTTTTTTCCACAGGGGAAACAAGTCATGTGTTTTTATCTAGTGCTAGTTTGTGTTGTGAACATGATTCAATCAAAGAATTTAGCTGTTCTGCCACAGATTCCATACCTAGTGGATTTTATATACCTATGCAGAGTTTCCATCAGGATTAACTGTTTTAAAACCCATTTGGTACCCAGTTGCCTAGTTGCGTGATTCTGAACTTCACCTTGTTGGCATCTTATTATCAGTAAGCCAGAGGAAGGAACTGGCATATCAGCTGTATGATATCATTTCTTTAAGTTTTTCGACTTGAAAAAGAAATAATCAGTTCAATTACTTCCCTAGAAATAGTAAATATAGCTTTGCAAATTGCATCCCTCATATCTTAAATTGTGTTCAAAGCCTGGCTTTACAAAAGAGAGTGGAAGAAATGGTTATTTCATGAATATAGCATTAACAAAAAGGATGGGAAGTATGTTGGGCAGATGCCAAGGGTAACAGTCAGGTGGATTGGCACAACAAAGAGTAGAGAAAAGGAAGCTATTTTTATATCTTTTATTGTAGTAATCAGCCTTTATACTGTTAGTGAACTGTAATGAGTTTGAGACATCAGTAGAAGTTTATTACATTTATAGCAGTCAATGCCTTTTTTTCCCATTTGCCTGTTTGAAAATGGCATCTTTGTCTAACAGCTCACCTGTCTGAATTTCTTTTAAAAAATGCAGTATAGGCAGTTCAAGACTTAGCCTGATAATGGATGTTAGATAATATATTGGATACTGCAGCAAAAATTGTAAAAGATCTATAATCTCTCATGATGAATATTAGATAATGATACCTTGCCCCTATAATAATAACAACTTATTTTACTATTCAGAATGCTCTTTCAATTAATGGGAAATAAGCAGAAACCATAAACTATTCAGATTTTGCTGAATATTCTAATCAGACTTTCATTGTTCCTAATTATGAATTTGAGGGACTGCCAAAAAAGAGACAGAGGCAGCGTAAAGCAGCTTTCCATTAACTCTGTACTGTTGAAGGGCTGGCACTGTGAGTGCCCTTGTGTTGTAAGCTGGCTTGAATGTTTTATGTTACAGAATCACAGAATCACTGAGGCTGGAAAAGACCTCTGAGATCATAAAGTCCAGCCTATGACCTGACACTGTCACATTGGCTAGACCATGGCACTAAGTGCCACATCCAGCCTTTCTTTAAACACATCCAGGGACAGTGACTCTACCACCTCTCTGGGCAGTCCATTTCAATGCCTGATCATCCTCTCTGTCAGAAAGTGCATCCTGATATCCAAACAAAACCTCCCCTGGTGCAGCTTCAGGCCATGCCCTCTCCTCCTGTCACGAATTGCCTGAGAGAAGGGCCCAACCCTCACCTGACTACAACCTCCCTTCAAGTAGTTGTAGAGAGCGACAAGGTCCCCCCTGAGCCTCCTCCAGGCTAAACAACCTCAGTTCCCTTAGCCTCAAATGTTCCCAGAGTTCACATTGGCACAACTTTTCTAGATGTTCCACACTGGGTACTGCCCAGTTGCAGGGTCTAGATGTATCACTCAAGAATTTTTTTCTCATGTATTTGCTGTTCAGGATGAGTTGCTTGCTTCAGCAAGACAGCAGGGCTCAGATTTCCCCATAAGATGGGTTAAAAATGCTCTGTTGAAACCAGCATTGGCTGAAAGCTGTGATATTTCCTGTTGGTTATATCACTCTGGGGTCAAGTAACCAATGGGACTTTATCTCCCATGGATCACCTTGGCTCTGGAGCTTTCATGGGAGATTCATGTGTGTCTGGAATGTTAATTTGACCAGAGGATGCTGTTGATAAAGGGGAGTAGGAGCATGGGCACCCAAACTGAAGTTCTTGAGAAGTGTTTGCAGAAGCTCTTTAGATCTGAAGCGTTCTAGCTCTTGACTAGAAGGCTAACATTTTTCATAGGAGAAAAGGATCCCTACCATTTAAAGACTGCTAATTTTGACTCTTGTTACAGGTTGATTGCACAGATAAACCCCTACACTATGGATTACTTTTGCAAGGCTCTCTGAAAAAACATATTCCTTAAAGGTTCTGTTTTTATAAGGAGGAGTACTGTGTCATCTGGGAACACAGTGAAACACAAAAGGCTTTCCACCCGATGTTTTCTCCTTGATAGCTAGAAGAGTGCAGAAGATGGCACACTGGGAAGGCCAAGTGAATGTGTACAAAAGGAGAGAGCAATATGGTTCTGCAGTATTACAGATTTTCACAGCTTTGTGCTTTATAGTGGGATGTGTTCAGAAACAATAAAATGTACATTAATGAAGGGGTGGATTTTTTACCTTGTACAAAACCAAGAGATTCCCAGGAGTGTTAATACAGGTTGTGTAGTTGTATTGTGAAATATCCTAAGCTTCAAGAGAGCTGTTTTTACTGCATTAGCCACAAAACAATCAGAAGGACTCCAGTTGTTTTTGCAGCAATGCAGTGTAAGAGGTTTACTGAATAGTAAACAAATCTATTACAAAAGACAGTAAGTGATGCAGTATGCTCAAGGATTATAGAGTAAATGAGGAGAGACCTTTGTCTGAAGCAAGCTGGTTAGGTACACACATAGGTTTTAGGGCTCTGGCTGTAGACAACCGACTCGGTGATACGAACTACTAGCAATGGCCACAAATTCCATTCCGAATATACCTTTCACGTACTCCTGGATATGGGGAGATATATATATATATATATGACTGTATGTACGTATCCCAGAGGAGTCGCGTGGAACTCTTTTTACTGTGGATGACAATTCTTGCTATTAGTTCTCATCCTCTTTGCTCAAATGTCAGGGATCCAGTTTTGGAAGTTTACATCAATTCCAGAGAATTTATGTTTTTAAAGTCCATATGGGGAGAGAAAAGCTGTCCAAAATATTTTAGGGCCAAGGCTTAAACCTATTCCAGCTGTACAGACCTGTCAGATTTTGCTCTGGGAGTAGTTTTTGCTTAAAAGTCTACCTGGTCTGTGTTGTCTTTAGACAACTTGCTGGGTACACATGGAATTTGGAATATACAGTACTGTGTTCAATGCCAGATTTTATGACACAAAATTTTTCTGGGAGAAACATAATAAAATTTCACCTCCCCAATAAAGCCTGAGTTCATGCTGGTGCCCTTTTGACAGACTAAGCAACTCTTTCTTGAGGTAAAACATCAAAAACAGTATTTTAAACTTGAGCAAAAAATTAAAGGGAGAGTAAATATTATAGAGGACAAGAGTAAATGTTGTACTTTTTTATAAGCTCACAAAACCATGAAATTTTCCATATGGAGATTTATTTATTTTTTTTTTCTGATAGATGTAGCAGGAAATTTCTTGCTTGTTTCCTTAGCAGATTTTCAAATAAACAGCAGTCCATGCACTCTTGTTTTGCTGAAGGGACCATGAAAAAAATATCTTCATCAAAGGAATTTTCTTAATTGAAGATGAGAATGAGAAAGTGGAAAAAATCTTGGAGATATTCCCTTCATGTTCAATTAATTTAGAATTACATTCCATAAGGCACTCTCAGAAAAACTGTGCAGACAAGAATATATTTTTAAATATTGAAAGTTTTCAGAACTTGCTATATAGTCATGTGTATATATAGCACTGTAGTTATATAGTGATGGCTGCGTGCATGTATGTGTGTGAGGGTGCAAGTGTATCTCTGGTTTTGAAAGGTCTGCCTGTAAAGAAGCTGAATTTGTATTCCCAGAGTTCCTTTGTGAAGATCCTTGATTAAACAGGGAAGGTACTTGGAGAATCTGTAGGGCAAGATGAGGTGGTATGAGATTTGTGAGTCTGCTGAGCTCTAGAAAATATTAAATACTTTAATAAAAGAAGGAAAAAAGGTGAAAAGAAAAAAAATTAAATGTGTATATGTATTTAAAAGGCACACAAGATGTACGAAAACATTTGTGAAATAAATTGCTGCTTCAGTGCCAGTCCTCAGAACTGGCTGAGAAACCTCCCACATCGTGTTGGGGACAGGCCATATCAGACTGATTTTTGCTGAGTTGTGCTTTCTGTAATTCTGGTTCAACTGTGGATATTGAGTGAATTTCCATGGTGAATCAGAGCATCTCAGACCCTGTGGTGATCTCCCCACACTACCATAGGCTATAGTAAAGAGGCGGTGGTTAATCTGGAGATTGATGAGAATGGACAGTTAGTTCCTGGGTGCTAGTGGTCATCAATGATATGGCTACAGTAACTTTGAAATGCCTTACAAGGTATTTTTATGAGAACAGCCTAATATAGGCAGTTAGGATCACTAGATCATGGGCAAAGTTGAGAAGTGCTGGCTGACTGATGAAACTCCAAGTCACTAAATGCCAAGTAATACCCATAAAGAAAAGAAATCCACACTGTACCTAGACTATTACAGGCTCTAATTGCTAACAGTTATGCTGAACAGCTTTCTTAAAACACCAACTCAGTGCTTTCCAGTGGTCAGAAAGGCAAATAAAGTGTTAAAAATTAATTAGGAAGGAAGGTGAGAACAGAAGATGAAACATCTTTTTGCCACTGAATAAGCACATGCTGCCCTCATATCTTGAGTACTGCTTTATCTAAAAAGAAAGTTAGCTGACCTATGGGAGGGTGCAGAAAAGAGAAACAGGAATAACCTAGGGCATGGAATAGCTTCTTTTTGACAAGAGACTAATTGGATTAGGACTTCAGCTTGTAAAGAGATCAAGGAAGAAATACAAAAAAATATATGGGATAATAAAGAGGTGAAGAAGGCAAGTGATTATCAGGTGCTTCTCAATAGCATGGTTATGGGAAGGAACTGACCACAGATAGTGGAAAGAACCAGGGCATGTACAGAATATTTTCACCTTCTTTCAGTATCTGCTGCTGACTGCCGAAGAGAAGATGCAGGGCTAAATAGGCTTCTTGTCTGATATAGTGTAGCTGTCTTTATACCAAATCTAGCCATCAGTCCAGTCTAGTGTGACAATTAACAATTCAGGTGTAGGTATGTGTCAAACAATGCAGAAATTATGGTCTCTATGGCAATAATTGATAGCCTCATATCATACATGATTCATTTTAGGTTATCTGGGCTTTGAATATACCCTGTTGTGTGAATTTCATGATATCCAGGGGATGTTTCACATCAGCTTTACTGTCAGCTTTCTCAGAATAGCTCAGGACACCTAAGGGTTAATGACTTTGTTCTTTGTTTTTAATCACCTTTGTGCTGATGGTCCCAGAGGGCTGGTCCTTGATACCTCTTCTTAAGATACAATTTATAGTAGGCCAGTCTTTTCTGCCAGTGTGTTGGGTGGTTTGGTCAGGGGAGCAAGTGTATCTGGACTAGCACTGGCATTAATAACACATGGGATACAGCCCAGGAGAACTGGCTGATTTTTCAAGGATCACCTACAAGCTTAAGAGTGATCCATCCTAACAAGCAGGAAATCAAACAAAGGTGGGAGGAGTTCCACATAAATGAACGAGGAGCTTGTAGAAAAGATCCTGGGGGTCCTGCAAAAGGCCAGCAAGATGATGAGAGGATTGGAGCATTTGACATGAGGAGAGGCTGAGGCACTATTCAGCCTGTAGAAGAGAAGGCTCAGGGAGATCTCCACAATGTGTACAAATACCTGAAGTAAGGGTGCAGAGAAGATGGAGCTAGGCTCTTTGCTTTCTTGCCTTGTGACAGGACAAGAAACAATGGGCACAAAATGAAATACAGGAAATTCATCGAGTTCGACTAAAATGTAAGGAAACTCCTTTTTACTCTAAGCATGATCACTTCTGGAACAGGTCTCTCAGAGAGGCTGGGGAGATGTTTGGAGATGCTTAAAACCAGACTGGACACAGTCCTGGGTATCCTGCTGTAGCGTGTGCTGATTTGAGTGGGTGTTTGGTCTAGATGATCATGAAGTACTTTCCTGCCTTAGAGATTCTACTTAAATCATCAGTATTGGAGCAATTGCATCTGTATGAGCATCTGGCTGCAGTGCAGCCACATTGCAGCTCTTGGGCAGCAAATCTAACGGAAAGCTTTAGGAGAAAGGTTTGGTTGAAGTGTGTTATATGCAGATGTGTCCATACGTGTAAATATGTAGCAGGTGGGTATTGCATGTATAATTTGGCTAAGGGCCTGAAGTTCTGCATTTTTATCTGGAGTAAATTATCTATGCACTAGTGATGTGCCTGCACAGCTGCTCTGTCGTACGCTTTCACATGTCTTGGTGTGTTGTGCTGGAAGGTGTTAATGAAGGTGCCTCATATCCCTCTCCTACTGTTCCCTGGAAGTCTGCTTAATCATAACTTTGAATATCTAGTCCTAATAAAATACAGCATTTCCAGCTGTATTTTAATGTATTGTCATGTAAAACTTCCATTAAAGAGGAGGTTCAAAACCAGTTTTACAGAAAATGACTTCATTCAGCCTTCTGAAGAAGTCTTGATTAAAACTGAATAATGACACATAAGTAAAATTTTAACTTTTGTGTAATAAACATATGTGTATTGAATCATTACATCAATTTGGATTTTGCACAGGCATTTTTTCCTGAGATTTTTTTTTTTTACATCACTCTTCAATAATAATGACAAATAGAGTGTCTGAGGAATGCTGTGACTGATAGGCAGAAAATGAAGAATGCTCTAAATACCAGGTCAACAGATTTCTTTGTGTGTGTTGGTAGCAAAAGAAGAAAGATTGTTGCTCAGACTGCTAGTTCATCCTGAGGTAAGATAAATGCTCCACAATCTGGTTAATTCATATTTCTGTGGTTTAGAGATAAGAAAATTAATTTTTGAGAGCTCAGTGATGGAGTCAAGATCAAATTTACCATAGCCTATGAACTGTGGTTCAGTTTGGCCTTCTCAAAATGTTTCATTACTATATTGTGAAAGAAATAGAAAACTCAAAGGTTTCAGACCTCTACAATCAAAAAAAGACAAAAGTTTGGCTCTGTCTTACCCAATGCTGTCCTCTGAAAAACAAACAAAAGCTGCTGTGATGTGGGGCTGGAAGTAGTGGGGGATATATCTGAGCCTGGGGGGAGGCACATGTACGGTACTGTCCTGGTTTGAGTTAGAACAGAATGAGTTCTGTTTAGTGATTTTATTTTTCAGCTCAGTCTCTTCCAAGTAACTGCACTTTCTGAAATGCAGCATATTAACGGCATATTTTTGCAGCCAGCATCTGCTTCTAGCAGTGATAATGCTCAATGTTTATAGTTACTACTGAACACTGGTAAGCAGAAAGCTTCTTGCTTATACTTGCTCCTATGAAGACCAAGGTCACTGCTGAATCTTCTGTACTACCTTGGTAGGGGTTCAGAAAGTAAGAGGCTGCACCTGCAGGGAGGAGAAGACAGGACAGGTGATGTTAAACTGACCAACAAGGGGTTGCATCCCATATATGTCATATTCGATATAAAGCTGAGGGATCACAAGGGTCGAACTCTCCTCTTTAATGGCTGGTGTCTGATGAGGATTCTGTCTGTTCTGCCTTTGATCCTGATCCATGTGTTCCTGAATCCACCTCCTGAATCCAGTTCCCATCTGCCACTAAGTCCAGTCTGGGACTTTCACAGTGCCTGCTCCACAGCATCAGTGGTGATGGTGATGTAATTGCCATCAGTTGGGTTGAATATTAGGTTTGTATATATTTGTATATGTATTTAATTTTATTGTTACTCTTTTTATTAAAACTGGTTTTAGTTTTCCAGTCCATAAGTGTATCTTCTTTATTCTCTTTCTTTTCCCCTTTGGGAAGGGAGAGGGATTAATAGGTAATGTCTGTTATTTGTCTGGTGGCCAGCCCAGCCCTAATTCTTGACAGGTATGAATTCTATGAAATGTAACAGCTGAGAAAGGCAACAGTAAAGTGTTTTATGGGCACTGACATATTTGTCATTGATAAGCTAATGGTTTGCTGTGTTTTTCTTTTAATCTATGATCTAGGGAAAAGTAGCTGAAATCAAGCTGTGTATCAGAGGCATGATACCCTCTGCTTTAAAGAGCATGAGATTCATAGCCTGGAGTCTTATCTCTCTCAAGGGATGCTGTCTTTTACAGTAGTGCATGCAAACAGGGAGCACTCTTGAGACAGTAACTGTATCCTTACTCCATCAGAGGGAATGTTTCTCCTTGAGAAACTCCAGTAAAAAGATAAAAAAGACAAAGAGAATAGGGAGAACTTCTTATTCCCAATAAGGCACTAGAAACGTGCAATGGATTGAATTTCTACTATGTGTTTAAAAAAGAAAAAATCCCAAATTCTGAACTTTCCTTTTGATTGCTCATGTATCTTGGCAATAAAGATGCTTTAGCACAATTGGGACACAACACTACTGGAAGAGCCTACAGGTTTTTTTTGGGTTTTTTTTGAATGGCCACAGATTTATCATTTGTCCATTCAGAAATGTAAATCCTACCTGGTTCCTTTTGAGATTATATCTGAATTGTGATCTTTGGGGAGAGCTGTGACCTCATGGGACTCCTTAAACTCCACTGAAGTTTTATTGTGATCTTTATTGTACGATAAAATGATGTGGCCAAAAGATTACGGGAGATTAAGCTGAAGAAAGTCCACAAGCTGATGTGGAATCAAATTATAGACACTGAAGCTGAAGAACAAATCTGTTTTTTATAATGTGCTGATTTGCATGAAGTATTGCCATTTCTAAGAAAATTTACAGAGTAATCTCTTTTTATTCTGTGCTATATAATAGCTTCTCATTTTTATTCAGGTCTTGAAAATTTTGAAGAAAAGGGATGTACTGAAAAAGTGGTGTGACAAGGTGTTACGGAAGGAGAGATTTAGGTTGCTTAAAGAATCACAGTCGGTGATTCACTTGACAGTGAATGTAGGAGTTGACTTGTGCACAGGGCCCAAGCTGTCTTTTTAATGTTTGGTAGGTTTTTGGGTTTTTTTGATGTAAAGAAGATAAAGAAGTTTGTTTAAATATTTACATAGAATGGATGGTTAAAAATATTAGACCAACCTGTAAAAAACAAAATAAAATAAACCACAAGCCATGTGGTTTTTACTTCTTAAAAATCTTGATTCATGGTTTGGACATTTGATCAAATAGGTCTAACTTCAGGAGATTTAAACATCTTCTACTTCTGCTGAAACTGTAGAGCAGATAATCAGTTTGCATATCCCACCTGGAAAACTTTACTTAGACTCATCAAATGAGGCGGACTGCAGTGTGCCTGTTCTGGGTGAGAAGTGCATTGTTTAATGAGTACACCTAGTGATTTCTAGGGGAGTTGTGGGATCGAGCTGTATTGCAAAAGAAATGCAGTCTGTTTCAATAGAGTGATTTACAGTTTTGTGCACTGAGAATATGAAGGAAATGAGAAAAAATGAGGGAAAAAGTAGTTAACAATGGAGAAAAGCCATGAGGCTGAGCTAAACCAGGAGATCAAGGAAAGAAGTATGATTCAGAAGTTTCATCTCAGAATACTGGTGGTTACAATTACTTTGTTGCTATTTAAAAACAAAACCTAGCCTCAAACCAGGACGGAAATAAATGCCAAATTAAATTGGAATGCTTTATCTTCATGAGAAATTAAGGAATGGAGAAATAGAAACTTTAATTCTGATCTTGAAATTCAGTAACTTCTCAAACTTCATTCTAGCTTGCCATGGTGCTGTGATGTCTCTTGGGTTATGGCAGCTGACCAAGGAGTAGTGCTCACTCACTAATGTAGGCTAAGATGTGTTATTTAGGTTTTCATGGTTTTGGCAGGCTAGTGACATTATGAAATTATGTCACCTTGGTTTGTTTCTCAGTCATGGTTTGCATTTGTCACAGTGGTGGGAATAAATCTTTTAATTCCATTGTCTTCCAAATTTTTTATTTCCATTATTCTCTTATTTCAGTTCTTTTCCATCTGTGTTCCTTGCTGCCTTCTCTGGTAATTTTCCCTGGTTACATTTCTAGGTCACTTTTCTGGTTCTCTTCCATCAGTTGTGTTTCAAGAGTGCTGCACTATGAGAGGTGTCATGAGTTAGAGGTGATGTACTCGTATTGAGAGTCCTGTGCTACTTACAGTACCTATAGCTTCTTGGTTTTATGGTTGTTATTCCTATTTTTTTGTTTACCTTCCAGTCTGTGTGACCATGAAGTAGGAATATAATTTCTCCCTTAGTTCCATATTGATTTAGGCTCTGAGTTTCTTCTGATTTGTGTAAAAAGTAACAAAAAGTCTTGTATAGCTATTTCATCAGTAATAGTACATGTAAGAGGCACTAAACCTGCACAACATAGGTAAACATATATATTAAGCCATAAATGCAGCAGTCATCCACTGAAGAAGTGGTGCAAAGTCTTGATTTTTTCCAAATACTGTTTTCTTGGTTCAGTTGATTAAAACCAATTCTGACTATGTGAACCATTTTGTTAAGACAAAAGCTAATGGAAATACTGGGAATGAAATATTGTTAGGCATGTCTGAGAAGTGTAAGAATAATCTTTGGTGATCTGAATTTAATGGGATGAGGGGATGAAGGTGGAGAAAGGTATTTAATATGATTTTAGAGGAAGGAAGAAAACAGAAAGGGAACAATGATACTGAGTGAAGAGGATGAGTCCATAGATGTGATTTTATTTACAGACCAGGAAGAGAAATCCTCACTGGATCAGTCTGTTGCCTAATGGACCAGTGAATAGTCACTGAAATGGCCTTCACAAAGTTCAAGGATAATTACACAATACTTGTTGGTATTGTGTTGACTGCTTCAGCAGGGAGGCTAGTGGGTGTTGAAGATGAGAATAGCCCTGTAAGTACATCTTTCTAGGTGTCTGCTTATGAAGGCAGTCAGGAAGCGCAAGGCTGTTCTGACAGGGCTACAGCCAGAGGAGGCTTTAGCTCCTTGAGGACAGTGACTTTGCATTCTTGCTCAATAATAAATACCATTAGAATTTGTTTTAATTAAAAATGTGAAGGAAAGGGATATTCTTGGGAATGGCAATAGAGACTTAGAAGAAGGAACTGCAGAGACTTTTAAAAGAGGACAGAACAGCTGAAAAATAACTATGAATCCCCAGATTTTGTTATTAGTTTGGGTTTCCTGTTGCAAATCTAGTATGAGCGTCTAACATATTTTTAACCGCAAGAGGATACTCCCATTGTGAGAGCTCCTAAGCAGGGGTGCTTGTTAATACCAATCCCAAGTATTCCAGCCCACTGCTTGAATCTTATTTCTCAATTTTCATAGAGTTATAGAATGGTTTGAGTTGGAAGTGACCTTTAAATGTCATCTAGTCTCCCTGGAACCTTCTCTTCTCCAGGCTGAACAACTCCAACTTTCTCAACCTTTCTTCATAGGAGAGGTGTTCCAGCCTGCTGATCATTTCTGTGGCCTTTCTCTGGACTTGCTCCAATAGGTCCATGTCTTTCCTGTGCTGAGTACTCCAGGTGGGGCCTCATGTGAGCAGAGCAGAGGGGCAGAATCACCTCCCTTGACCTGGTGGCCATGCTTCTTTTGATGCAGCCCAGAATACAGTTGGCTTTCTGGGCTGCGATCGCATATCGCCAGGTCACGTCCAGCTTTTCATTCACCGTTACCCTGAAGTCCTTCTCTGCAAGGATGCTGTCAATCCCTTCATGCCCTAGCCTGTATTGATACTGGGGATTGCACCAACTCATGTGCAGAACCTTGAACGTGGCCTTGTTGAACCTCATAAAGTTTACACGGGCCTACTTCTCAGTTTTCCACAACATTGGTTCTATACTTCAAAAATATTCATGAATGTTGCTTTCCCTTGCCTGCTGCTTGATTAAAATACAACAGTAGATATATAAATATATCAATATATGACATATGTAAAAAAAGAAGTGTGCATATATTTGTATGTGTATGTATATACATACCAGTGCCTTGAATGAGATTCAGTGTTTTAGTGCCCTCTTGGATGTTGAATTCAAGATGGTCCTTCATGTCCAGGTGAATCAGTGCATGCACCAAGAAGCCCAGAGCTGTCAGTTTGAGTATGGAGGTGATCGGCTGTGATTATGTGGGGTTTAATGCAAGTTGCAAAGCTTGGGTAGGGTTCTGGCTGAATACCTGGAGAGCCAGTCAGGACTGATATCCCCCTTGCTCTGGCCACAGAGTGATCAGGACTGTTCAGAGTCATGATCAGGTCGTTCAGAGCTATCTTTATGCCAGCACTTAAACTGCAGTTCCTTGCTCTGACTGCACTGAAGACATACTTTTAAAGTGTGGCTGCCTCTATGGATATGTTTACGTTGTATATATTAAGTCAAACCGAACCCTTTTTACTCCTGGACTATCTGCTGTTAACTCCTGTTTTATTCAAGCTTTAATTAAGGAAAAAAAAAAAAAAAAAGTGTGCCAAAATTCTGGCCGAAACCTGATCTTTTTTCTTTAAGCCTAGCTAATACACTTCTCTAATATATGTACATTAATGTCCTATTTGATGTCAGATATTTTCAGCCCCGTCTCCAGTGGGAGCTGAATGCAAACAGCAGACCAGGGCTTCCCCCTTTTTGGAAGACGCAGTCATGGCACTGAGAACAGGACAGCACTTGTAGTATTACAGAACGAGCAGAATACACTGAATTTCAGCTTGCTTTCTTTATAGCTAGGCTAGTGAGTAATAAGATAAGGGAAATGGTACGGTTAGTGCTGATCAGCAAATGCTTTTTAAAGGTCAGGAAATGTCATTTTGTTCTTCTCTGTTGCCAGTCATAAAGGCTGGTTCTCTGCTCGGCCTGTGTGAGAGAATGATAGACAGGCTTCGTCTGGGGGAAAAAATCCTGAAGACTTTTATTTTCTCTATGATGAAATCTCTAAAATCACCCTTGCATGTTTTTCAGCCAGTATTGCTGAAAGCTGGGGAGATTATAAATGTGTTTTGCTGAAGGCCAAACTCTTGGTGTTTGAGGAGGCCCTTGGCAATTATATGGCCAAAACCCTTTGCAAAGGCCTCAGGTCAGCGTTGCATTTGTGAATGTTGCTGTACCTCAGTGCCATCAAGCCCTCATTTAAATTCAATCTTAAATGAAAAGTGGGAGAGTTTAATTATGGCATCTTACTGCAGAGGAGCATTAATTAATTTTTAAGTGTGTTAGGTGTAATAGGATAATTTCAGGAGAGGGCTCTGTGGAGTGGGAAGCAATGGATACTGGATTCTCTTAAGGAGTGTGGAGCAGCATCCCGGAGCATGGGGACAGCAAAGAGCTGCTTCAGGAGCAACCAACACTCTTAGTGATTTTAGCCAGAGACGTGGTGTGCGCTGGAGCCGGTTCCCAAGGCCCATTGGGCTGGCCTTGGCAGCTGAAAGAACAGCACATGTGCTTTTTTTTCCACAAGCCTCTTGAGAAGTAGATATTAATTTGCCTGTTGATTATATCTCATTGGTGTAAACTCTGATGCAGGTTCATCATTTTTTCACAGCTAGGAGTACAATTACCAGAGGCAGTTAATAAGACTTGCTATAAAACAGGAGGTTTCATACCAGTACGGTGCTCTTTCTTCGGCTGAGACCATTGGAAGATACTGAAGGGGAAAGTTTGTCCCACTGACAGACACTGATAAAATAATCCTCCTAGAGGGGAAGTTGCCTCCTAAAACAGAGCAACTACTGTTTGGCTTATCCAGTAAAATACTTTTTAAACAGTTTAAAAAAATCTTTCATCTATATTTTAGTATGCCAAATATTACTTAAAGCATTATGGGTTTTTTGTTTGTTTGGTTTGGGTTTTTTTTTTGTTTTTTTTTTTTTTTTTTTGTTTTGTTGGGGTTTTTTTTCTGTGAAAATGGTGTATTTTGGGAATCCTTTACAGATATTTAGCCTTTATGGTATCTTCTGACAGTATCATCCCCAAAATAATCCCATGAAAAACCTTTAGCAACTCCCATAGAATATATTACTTGTTATTAGTAGATTTTTATATCCTGCTGTTCATGTTTTCAGTGAGGGTAAAGGGCTAATTTCATGGCATTTGTTGTTTTTACACATCTCTTGTCTATCCTCTCTTTAAATATTCTTTGAATATTTTTAATTTTTCCAACCCTTTGTTATAGGCTTTCTGTGCTCCTAAATGTTTTAATTGGCCTGACAGAATGGATTCTGTTTTGACTGCATTTTTTTGTGAGCTGGGAGGACCACAGAAAAGCAGTGTTTTCTAAGGTAGCAGAGTCTTTAACCTTTTCAGTAATGCTTTATGTGTTAATTACTATATTCTTTATAGTTGATTTGCTTTTTTTCCATTTGTTGCTGTTGCCTGTTTCTATTATTTTTACTAAGCTATCTCTGTGACCTCCTGGCCATGTCCTTTAGCAAGCACATTTACATATTGCATCAGAAATTAATACTGAGCACAGGAGATCCAAGCATATCATTGTAATGTGACTGCATGTTTGCATAAAGCAAATATTTAAGTATAGCCTGCAATTTTGGAGTTGTGCAATAATACAACTAGTATCAGTCCCTATTAAGAAACTGAACTTTGTGGGAAGACTTAATGAAATCTGAAGCACAGTGATACTAGTGTGGTTTTTCTTTTTTCTTTTTTTTTCTTTTTTTTTTTTTTTTTTTTTTTTTGCTGTTTGGTTGTGTGCTGATTAAAAAAAAAAAGGGAGAGAAGAAAGCATAAGGATCTGAGTTGTATTGCTAATTCTGTGTTTATTTTTTATTAAATTGCTTTCTTGTCCTTTAATTTATGAGGAAGGGGAAGCATAAAGGGATAACTTAAGAATTCAGCTGCATAACTTCCCTTAATTTCTGTGGCTGCTATCTGGTAGAACATTGCAACAGGTTTCAAAATCTCTACTGGTGCCCACAGTGTGCTGAATAAGATAGAAAATGCTGTCTGGTTCATCTCTGAAGGAGCCTGCAGTCTAAGCTAGACAGCAACGAAGTGATACTGTGAGAATAAATCAGTGTTTCAGTGCTGTTTTTGTTACTGTTGGGTTTTTTTCTTTTTTTTTTTCACACACACACCAACACCACCCCCCCCCCCCCCCCCCCCCCCCCCCCCCCCCCCCTTCCCCGGCTC
>WTSP01026275.1:112862-130200 GCA_025331215.1 Actenoides lindsayi
TAGAATAAATGTGTTTTTAAGTTCTGTTTTTTTTTCTGTTGTGTTTTTTTCTTTTTTTTTGTCACACCCACACCACAACCCCCCCCCCCCCCCTCCCCCCCCGCCCCCTTGTGATTAGCAATGCTGTTCACTTCCTTTCTGTGGAAGCTGTCACAAGAGTGAGTTGTTGCTGGGGATATATACAGTGGCTGAAGAGTAGAGTACGGAAGAGCTGCCATGTGTGAGAGATGGGAAAAAATGACCAGAAGATCATGATCTCACTGCTGATGTCATTACTCAGCTGCTGTCTCATGGTGGTAGTGCTGTGTCCATGTGAGGCTGTAACTTGGGAGACTTGAGCTTCAGCCACATATGGAAGCATCTGCATCTTAAAACCAACCATTTGGTAGTTCTGTGTCTCAGTTGTCTTTGGAGATGTTTCTGGTTCCCTCACTCAGTGGTGAATTTGTTAAACTCATGTGAAATGCCCAGGTGCTAAGCTGATCAGTGATGCATGAAGCAGCACAAGCAAGTGGGAAGGACTCTAGGTGATGTTAAAGCATTTTAGTCATAGAACACAAGACTTTATTTGGGTGGCAAAATAGCCCCTTCTGCCTCTTTTAATACTTAAAAGGGCAAAGTATTGTGTCTTCTGGGGCTCATTAAAACCTTCCCAGAATATAAAGAATATGGTGAAATAGCAGGAAATGTCATCTGGAAAGGCAGATGGTGCTCGCTGTGGAATGGCTCTCCCTTTGCTGCTGCTGGGAAACCGCAGCACCACTCACACGTGTAGATTTTGAACTCTCTGGGAGTGCTCCCTCTTCCTCTTTGTCCTGTAAGGAAAGCCTTGGCTCATTTTGGACCCTGCTATTCTGAACATGCATAACCATGGTGCTACACATGCAGAACAGTTGAGCACTGGGCTCTCCCAGGATGCAGGCAGGGAGAAGCTCTCTAGGATTCTTGAGTCCAGTCCACAGATGCTCTCAGTGGCCATATCACAGGAGGCTCTAAGTGTCTCATTTTGCACCTACTAGCAGATGAGGATGTTTACCCCCATGGCTCCCACTGCAGTAACTGTTTCAGAATTACACCTTGCTGATGGAGCTCTTTAACACTTCCAGGCTAAATTTAGGAAGCTTAATACTCCACTCTTGTGTTCAGATGGAGCACATCCCAGTTCAGGATTCTCTGTAAAGACAATCCTATTTCCAGTTCAGTTTTTGAAAGAATTTTCCTGTTCTCTCTCTTTCCTCCTCTTTTGTTCCCTCTTCATTTTAAAGTATTATATTTATTTTAGCACCCTAGGCTGCTGCCTGCTTCTATTTTACCTTCCTTTGGCTCTTTTTTTTAGTGATGGTGAGAAGGAAGTACATACTACATTTAGTCTGTATCCATTAGTCCTGTTTTTAACTTGCTGGTGAATTATGCTGACATTTCCCCCTCGAGAAAACTTGTCCATGCTACTGCCAGACAGACTGTTCACCTCTGAACATTACCTGGCTCGACGTGTCCACAGGGCTAAGTCTCTGCATCTGGAGCAGACAGAAATGAAAAGAAATCACAAAAGAGAGCGAGGCAGAGAAAATAGGAGAAGTAGATATAGTTTGTGGCATAACATTTCTGCTTATGTTTGTGTGGCAGAGCTGAAAAGGTGAAGTTATAAGAGCTGCTATTGCAAGACCCCTACTAGACATTGCTTCCTTTTCCCATGTACATCTCTTTCCTTGTTGTCGCAAGCAGAAAGAACAGATAAACAAGCACTGGTGTTGAAACTTTCACTTTTCCTAGCCAAGCTATCTTTCACTGTTTCAATGAAAAGTGTTCTGTGATATCTGTGTAGCCTTGTGGATTAGCTCCCTTTCATCTCTGCTGTGTAATTTGACTAAGAAAAGCTGTGTTTTTATAACTATTAGTTATGGCTGGTGTCCAAGCAGTTATAGCTTCAGAAGCTATTAAACAGTATGTAGAAAATACTGGATATTGTTGAAACTCGTTTTGCTTCTTTTTTAACTATTACCAGCTGAAACGCTGGTGAAAGCACTGTTTAACATTTCTTTTATATTCTTGCTAGGGATAGAACTGTTTATAAACTGACTGTAATCACTAATCTTTAATAATTATGGCAAGCTGGTGAGCTGATTGTTGTCTACAAAAGAAAAAGGCCAAACAAATTGCATTTCCTATGTTTAGATCAATATCAGAGGGTGCTATTAGAACACGCAGGTACCTGCATGTTTCTCCCTTTTCTGCTGCAGTCAGGCCACAGATTGCAGGAGTGGGGTCAGAGGCAGAAGATGGGCTCATGGCAGCAGCCCACTGACTCCAGCAGGTCTAAATCCCTCCAACTGTGTAACAAATAGGTGCTTAATTTTTAGCACCTGTAAAAGGTACCATTAACTTCTTAATGTTTATTCTTAAGTAACACTCAGCAGGCCTTTACATCATTTCACACAACCCAGAGCTTATCTAGTAAATTTGCAAGCTGTATGTGTGGGATGGGTCCCATCGCCAGGACAGGAGCAAAGTGATTGCATCACTTGCATGAATTTAGGCAAGAAGTCCAGGGTAAAGCCAGGACCTTCTGACCTGTGCTCTTAGCTGGGTGCTGTTGCTTGTACAATTAGCCATTTTTTACTTAGTTAACATTTATGTTTATTCTACTGTTGTACAACTAAATTCAGTCATTTGACAACATTCATTGTGAGCCAAGTTATTGTATTTCAGCTTTTGAAATTTAGCTATTTCTGCTGTACACTTATTAACTGCTTGAAAGACAGAGAGTCTTTACACTTTCTTTGTGGAAACAGTTGCTTGGTTTGCTGGAGGGAAAATGCATCATGAAATCAGATATTTCTGATTGCTCCCTGTTTCAGGAGTTTCTGTTGAGCACTGAAAATCATCCTTAATACATGAGTAAGCCTGATGAACAGATTTTAAAAACATTGACTCAAAATAAGTTTCTCTTGGAAGCAGAATAATTGTTGACTAATTCTCGTGGGAGAGATATATTAATTTCTTGTAGGCTTTTTGGAACAATAAGACTTCAAAGAGGCTCAGTGAAAAGAAAGAAAGATGTCCTTAATCTTCTAACCTAGCATCGCTTATTCCTTTTTGCCATTAGGGCATCTGCCTTATTAACAAGATTTCATACAGTTCTCAGGGAGACAGGTACATTCCAAGAAATGCCTGTAAGGAAAAATAATTGTCCCAGTGTCATAGGCTAGAGTGTATATAACACATAAATCCTTAACTGACATCACAGTTCCAGAGGAATTTTCTTTGAGGGCAAAAATAGAAAAAAGGGAAAACTAGTGTTCTACAGCAGTCATAGGTAATTGTAAAGAAACCATTGGAGGAAATTAATATTTTTTGGGTAAGGATCTGTTGCAGGTGAAGGTGAGATTTTACAAGGGGAAGACAGCTCTGTGGTTACTGGTAGGATGCAATGCCTGTGTGTTTCTATCTTAGCATCCCGTCTCTGATCACGCAGCAGGTAGCAGCCGAGGCAGAGCGCCTCTTTCCACAGCTGCTGGGTCCTGCTCAGCGCCCGGCAGGAACACCTGAAAGTACTGGGTAACCCTGCAGAGGCTGGGATAGGGCTCGGGAAATGAAGAGAGGGCAAAGGATTCACAAGTTTTGCAGTATTTGGATCCGGATATGTAAGATGGCATGCAGTAATTTTGGGTGCCCCCAGTTTTAGTTGCTCAATCTGAAACACTTTGCTGGCACCCAGAAAAAGTGGACTCAAAAAATAACCTGGATGTTTGAAAATTTTTGACATCACTTCGTATATGTTGGTGGCTGTTTGTCAAGGAGAACATGGAAGGACTGGAAATCTGGTTACGTGCAACTGGGACAACCTCACTGTGCACAAAGTCCTTGCTGCAGGACTCGTGTAGAGTCAGTATCTGGAGACTCCTAAACTGGAGATGTATAAGGCCAGAGTGCTTAGTAAACTCACTCTCTGCTTAGTGAGTGAACGTAGCACTCTGTGCTTATTTTTAAATACATTTTAAAAAAAAAAAGGAAAATAGCTAATTAAATCCTGCTTTTAATGTTGTTTGAATTATAAAACAAAAAATCTTTTTTTTTTTCTGGTGTGTATTTTTCATTATTACTATATAATAAAATATAATTCAAACCACTTTTATAGCCCAACCAATCCATTTTGCCAATTGTCATAATGGCAAAATACAGGCAGTATAAATATGTAAGTTAAACCTCACTTGAATTATTCTGATACCCCCTGCACACAAAGACTTGCTGAATCCAGTTAAAAACATGAAACTAAGCCTGTTGTAACCCTACTATAACCCTTTATGCTTTGTGCCAATGCCATCTGTGGGTTAGAAGATAATGAACTTTATTCCTGTCAAGACTATTAAAAATATTTTTATAATAAGATATAGCTAACATCTATCTTGCATCTGCCTAACTATTTTCCTTTCATGTCTTTGATTTAAACCAGAAGTTTTGTAATGAGAGGTCTTGGGAAGTTAGTTATGAAAAGCTTAGCAGCCAGTCCTGGCAGTCAGTGTGAGAGAAATCATATCTCAAAAAGTGACTGTCGTCATCCAGAGAAACATGGAGACATAAGCGATATAAAAACAACTAAGCAAAAAAAAGCTCCAAACACCTTTCATGTTTAAAGCAGCCTTTACAGATAGGGATGGTTTCTTTTATTCTTCCTCCCGCCTCCCCCCCCCCCCCCCATGCACTGTCAGATTTTTGGAGTTAAAATAAATTTTTAATTTCTAAGTGCTGTTTTAGTTCTTGAGCCCGTATATGGAAAAGATGATTGTCAATAGGAGATGTTTGAAAGGAGACACATGGCAAATACCCTGCTGAGAAGACAGGCAGGGTTGGCCTATATGGAATTTGCAGTTAAACTTCACCAATAAAAAAGCAGCTTGTCTTGTTTTTGTGGTCTGCTAACAAGACAGTTTGCATGATTTTAAAGCTATGTTACGAGGGAAAAATACCAGAGGGGTGATTGAAATGTGATCACAATCAACATCTAGGCATTTTTAATAGAGTGTATTTAATGAGTTTTTCTACAATAGCTGCCCCAGTGTTCTCCTGAACCCAGCAGATGATGTATTTGAAGGAACTGGTTGCAAAGAAATTTATCTGACTATACCTGCATCTCCCGTAGAGCTTGGCAAACATTCAGTAAAACTGATTTCTGTGAAACTGTCATTGCTCAACATCAAAACAAATTGATGTAATTTATATGTATCCTGTTTGTGCAGTTTGTTCCAAAATATTTTTCATGCGTTCCATTTTTAAACAAATATTGGAAGATCTTAGGTTCAAAAAACTCCCTGGAGGAGTTTTATGGAAACCTAGAGGCACCCAAGGATGTGTTTGTCCCAGTGAATTTTTAGTTATGGTTCAGTTTATGCCATCAGTTCTCCTATTTAGTTATACATGGTGGACTGTCACAGCTACAGGCTGAAGCCTGTGTGATGCCTTTCCTAAAAGATGCTGTTACAGTCTCTTTTATGTCTTTGGTTTAAACCAAAAGGTTTGTAATGAAGGGTCTTGGTGAGTTAGTTATGAAGACCCTAGCAGCCAGTCCCAGCAGTTCCGAGCTCCAAAATGAGGATAAGTAGTGATGCCACGTCCAGCATGTGTGAATAATCTGAGATTAATTCTTGCAAGGGACAGGGGTTTTCACTGTTCATGGCAGTGCTTTGATATAACCTCTGTCTTTTGTGCCTGCCTCTGCAACCAATGTGGTGCCAGGTGACTCTAAATTCTGCTGATAAATTTGACCATCTTTGTGCCCTAGCAGCAGTGTCAAGGTTGTTGCACAGTGGCTATTGTTTAAGAATAGCTGTTGTCTCTCCTGGCAGGAACCTGCTCTACATCCATTCCACAGCACAAGAGCTGATGTTTTATGACGCACCATCAGGAGTTAATGGAGCTTCCTGCAGTTACAGGCAGTCTCAAAGGGTGAAGTTGTTCTTCTCACTTTGACCTGGATGGTTTAGTAGGACACCATCATCATTTTGTGTCTTCTTTTATCCTTTATGCTGGCTCCTAAATTTCCTCTTCATTGATGTATTTCACAGGTCACAGCAATTTGCACATGATCTACTGCCAAGAAGACAAGAAAGGGAGGCAGGGAGAAAGCTACAGATAAAAGTCTTTTGCTTAGACCAACTGCTTCTTAAGTGTGTGTATTTTTTGGTGGATTCCACTTGATAAAAGATTGTTTAGTCTGCTATAGTCTCTGTCACAGCAGAAAAATTTCAGTTATTGAAGGTCTGGTACATCCTGCTGTCTCTGCTCACTTCCAGAATGAAGGTTTCTTTATGGTGAAGTAAGTTCATGTTGCTTTACTGATGAAGCTGCTTGTGCTCCGGGTGAGCTGCCACATCTTGTGGAAATAGACCCATACACTTATAGGGGAAAATTGAATGTGCTTTGCCTGTGCAGAGTCCGTTTCTTAGTGAGGCCATGGTTATATTATGGGAAGACAGTGATATGTGATCTATACTCTCAGATTTTTTGCTAGTACACCCATTATTGCTTATATTTTTTTTCATATATGAGGGAAGGGAACCAATACCAATGGTTTCCTAATACTGTAATGAGAGCAGTACTTGGGCCAACAGTGCTTTATGCTGACAATCTGGCTACCTGGCCATCAGCATCTTTTTTGTTAAGTCTTTAGGTTTTCTGTACCCTGCTCATCTGTCTTGACTTGGTGTACCACAAGCAATGAGCTGTTTTGCCCTGTGGAGTGCAGGAGGTGTTGGTTGCCTCTCTTCCCAGGATGTGAAGACAGTTGATGTGAGCAGTGAATCTACATACAAGGCACTGAGAGGTTCTCTCTTTTTACTCTTTTATTCACTATGGGTTATGTGAGACCAAATCTGGACAAAATACCAATAGTGGTGTTGGTGGGCTGAAGGAAGCTGCCAGAAAAGATAACAACTTTTACATGGCTGCTGGTTGGGCAAGATGATATTTGGATATGGGAAAAGTATTTGGTCATAGCAGTAAGAGAAGTGACAGTACTGTCTCCATTGCTTGGCACAAGTGCTGAAATACTTCAGTACAGATGTTGTCCCAGCTGGGCTCAGCCCGGAATGGGAGGTTGTAAAGTATATGGCTACGTGCTGAGATTGTTCAGCAGTACAACTGCTGTGGAGTGCAACAGTGGACTTATGAAATAATTCTATGCTGGGGTGTTCAGTGACTGCAAGGAAACTTCTCTAAGTTTTAAGATTTTTCCACTGAATTATGTGCATAAAACCATAAGGGAAGTTCATGAGGAAACATGGTTGGATAAGGTTACCTGTGAGACAACCTCTGCGTTGGCATAACTGTACAACCGTGCATGTGGGTGGGTTCACTCCCCAGCAGCTGGGGGAAGGATAATCATGAGTCTGTCACCCGAATCTCACACTCTTGTGTGGGAGATGTGCCAGTGTGAGTTGTGCTAATGAGGGGGGATGGACAGCCCTCTGTCAGCATGTTACTGCTGCTAATTATGCTTATGGCATCCAGGGACAGGGAGCCAAAAGGGCTCCTGGGACCTTATATGTCTTCCATGGCAGTGCTGATCCACTCCCTGCTGAATGAGGATGGAGTTGGAGAAGCTGTGTGATGCAGTCCATTTCCTGAGCCTGCCTTCCTCCTCTGTCACTGGCACTGCTGATTCCTCCTTGGGTACCTCTTGTGATGTAGATTCACCTCCTTGGTTGGGAACTGCTGGTCTAGAACAAGAGAGGAAAAGATTGAATCTTGATCCTGGCCAAAACTTGGGTCCAAGTTGTCTATATCCCAGTTTATCTTCAGCCACTGCCATGGCAGACTCCTTGTGTATCTTCTGGTATTTCCTCTGGATATCTTGAAATTGAGCTAAAAGATGTGCAATTAATTGCATGTTTTTAAAGCTCTACAACTAGGACTCTAGAGCTCTACTCTACAACTCAAAGCTTAAAAGGTAAAGGACATTGCGATCCAAGATTTCTTATAAAATCTTGATTTTTTTTTTACCTTCATTAAAAAAATATTTATTCATAATGCTGTGCTAGTTGCCTTATATCAGCTGTAGAATAACTAAAATTTTAATTTCCATTTTCATTTCTTCATGTCAAGTATTGAGTGATGTAGAAGACAGTTCAAACAAGTATGTCTCTGTGTTGTCAGTGTGTTGGAGTCACCCTAAACCAACCAGTGTTTATGAGAAAAACAAGGTGGGGGCATTACTTTGTGTTTATTTGATTTAAGCATCTAAATTCAATTTCAACATCTGCTATGTCATGTTTAGCTTTTAAATTAAGCTTTCAGGACAATTAATGCTACAGATGCAGTAAGGTGATTACAAAATTATTGTTCCTCAAGATGCATGATTTATGATGTTTTTAATGCTGTGTTGTGTAGGTTGTAACAGGAGAAGCCAGGCAGAGAAGAAGAGATATACAGAATAAGGAGCACAATAGACTTGTTAATGAAGAGAGCTTAGAGAGCATGGGGAAGGAAATGATTATTCCCCTTAGTAGCATTTGATATCTTAATGCCCAGATGCTGTAAACATGGGCAGGCTTTTCTGAAATGTGGGTGAACAGGGAAATGGGAGAGATTTGTAGAAGAGGTACTCAGCATTATTAGCTTCATACACCACCCCACAGGTGCAGTCTTAATAGGAGATAGATGTTTTAGTAGCAGGAACAAGAAAGATGTTACTGAAAGACTTCTCCAGAGAGCACACCCGTCCTGTGGTAAGGTGTGGGAAGCAGTAGTGGCCAACCTCTGTAAGTGGTTGCATCATAATTGTTGGACATATTCTATAATTTTCACTTTCTTTTGTAGCCAGTGCAAGAATGAGAGAGAAAACCTTAGAGGATTGTCTTAAACCTGTCACAATAAACAAAATCCCTGTGTTTCAAAGGGAATGACTGGTCTATATGTAGTAGGGTATAGCAAGCAAGATTAGATATGAACATAAAGTGTTTGCCAGCTTAGCCTTTGCTGTTTATGCTGACATGTCTCTAATCTTTGGATGCCCAGACTACAGAAAAAAAAAAAAATTATTAATATTTCTCTGATCCATATCATTGTGCTGGAATTGCAGTTACATGCTGCCTATCGCAACTTATCTGTATAGAGTATTAATGAAGATTTCTCAAAAAGAATAAAGATTTTTAACGACTAGCTAGTTTTTCAGAGTATTGGCAATATATTTTATCAGGAAACATTTTCTTCTTGCCAAAGCAATGATGCATACTGATACTGTGGAACATCTTTATACATTTTCGTCGTTATGTGTTTGACGTTTATCATTCCTCATCTTGAGAAATTCTGTTGCATCCAATAACACACATCAAAGCATGCAGGGGAAAAAGCTTGCAACAGTGGCAATGAAAAAGAAAGCAATTATTTGTATTTAATTTGCTTCAGGGATCAATGAACATTGTATGTCTTTGCCATATAATGTAGCTGAACACTCAGTTCAAGTTTTCTGGTACTCTGGGTGGCTGAACAAACCTTGTAAAAATTAATAAATTGGACCTAAACCAAACCCACAGGCTGGAGTTTAGAACAATGATATAAAAAGAAAAAAAAACCTCAAACAACAAATAAACCCTAAATCTCGGGAAGACAGATAAATACTATGGTAAAATCTGTCCCTGGATTTTGGATTATTTGGACAGGAATTTGGATTACGCTGATTTATGATAAAGCTAAGTGACCTCCTAAATGACATAAGGTGGAGCCTTGAAAAACTAAAACAACTGATTTAATAACCTGGAAAGCTATTTAGTATGGACAAATAAAATATTTTTGTATAATAATTACTTAGATAGTAATTTAATGCATTATGCTGGGCAATGGGATTCAAGGCAGGTGACAACACTAATTAAATCTGCCCTCATCTGTGTGAGGTATATAATAGCAGTCAAATGTTGACTACTCCAGAATGGGCCCTGGAGGTAGCAGAGGTCAAAACTTTTTATGTGGCTAAAATGATACAATGCAACCATGCACTGGCCTGGCTCAGTCCAAGAGCTCCATGTGGTTTCTCCACTGTAGTTATTTGGAAATCCTAGCCTGTTTGCATCAGTAGTGCTCAACTAACTTTGTACTCGTAAGAACTTTCATTCTCCAAATTCTGCACTGTATTTTAACGGGAAGATTGTGAACTTCAGTAGCCTTGAACAGCTTTTCAAATGGGTATCCCTGCAACAGTACCAGCTAATATTGAAATGCAGGTCATGTTACATGTAATTGCATCCTGAGATGATACCAAAAGGGTTGGTTCCACTAGTCAGATCACCATCAACCATCCATTCTTCTCTTTGCCTCATAATCAGCTGATTTTACACAAGAAATGCCCAGAAGCCTGTGGCCGAGGGTAACAGATTGGAGAGTGGGAATGATTCCTGCGACTGGAAGCCAATTGCTTTGGATTCACACATCCCCTTACTCCATGGCCATTTGGTAACATAGAGGACCTCCTCTACATAACTCTGAGCCAGCAAATATGATCTGCTGTATGATCACATTGCCTGACAATTTACAATCTTTCTAGACAAATCATTATGCTTATCTATTCGTCCAATTAAAAGATTTTTCCTAATATTAATATGCTGTCTCTGCTTGTGTTTCAAGTTCATTACTCTCTGTCTTGTCTCCAGAGTCCTGAGGCGGCATTTGTTTTATTCCTCTCTCACCACATTCTTTCACATACTTGAAAGCTTGTTGTCATGTCTCCCTTGAGTCTTCTCTAAACTGAACGATGCAGATAATAGTCTTTTTTTTTTCTCAAAGGCTCTCTAATCCACAGTCTCAAGCCAGTGCATGTTTTCTCATGGATCTTGTTTTGCTCTCAGGATCTTGTTCTGCCCCATTATTTGTGTCAGTGACCACAGTGCATGCTTTGTAGACTTTGTTCACAATCTGTGTGATGTCCATATATGACTTGACCAAGACACATACACCCTACAGTTCTCACAGCTATTTGCTTGTACTACAGTGTTTTTTCTTACTTTCAGGATATGCTACAAACAGTGTTTTCCTTCAAAGGTTACATTTGCATTATCAGCAGAGAATATGGAAAACTGCACAATTTTGGTTGATTACAAACTACAGAGTCTCTAACCGGCACTGTAATTCTAATTGCTTCTTTCTGGGTTCTTCCATAAAGTTTACCAGCTCATTTGCGCAACCATGTTCAGCTGTGAAAAGCTATGGCTCAGTCAAGAGCCTGCAGCAGCTTCCTCTTTTCTTTGTCTGGAGGCATCTGTTATGATAGAATAGTAAACAATTTCTTTTTCTGAAGAATTCCGAATAATTCATCCAGTGTAATTCACTCCAAGGAAATCATAGATAGCACACACATGCCTTTTGTTCTGCTGCAACTTCCTACTGTTAAGAATATGTCTGATTGTTGTGTGTGATGCTAAGTGGAACGTATTAGCCAAATGGAATGGGAGCCTGTCGATGAGGGTGCGGAGTGGCTGACCTTTACTGTTGCTAAAAACAAAGGAGCCTCCAACATTCAAACCTAAGTGTTCTCAGAAACGTATAGTAAACTTTCTTTTATGTTCAATTTTCAGTTAACAGAATGGGGGAAAAGAGAGGAGAAACTTCTCTGTACAAGAATAATTAAGCCTTAAGGGAACAAAAATGCTTTTATGGGACTAGGAGCATCAAGTGGCTTCTGGACTGTCAGCTAGGGTAGGAATGCCATTGCCACTGGACTGACACTCAATGGTATGCTTGAATATATACAAGTTATAATTGTATATTATTTTCAATAAACATTAAAACACTGTTCTGTGGAGAACATTTTGCCTTAGCTCTTTATCAGTGCCCATTTCTCCTCTGCTTTTACAGAAAAGAATACTGTTTAAAATGGAGAGGGACGATGTTACCTGAAGAGCGAGGCAATGCAAGGGGTTTGAAAAAGAGCTTTTTGGGCTGCAGGCAGGTAATTTACTCACTGTTAGAGTGCTCTCTTGAAATGAGAGCTCTACAATAAAGGGAAAGAGTGTTTGGAGTGCCTTGTAGTCCACTGCTGAGAGGAATTACCTGGTTATATGAGTGCTAGTGGATGTAAAATCAGGGAAAAAAAGACAACAAAACAACATGATTTTGTTTAGAGCCAAGCTAATTCTCAGTTCCTCCTGTGAATGAAGTCCAAGATTTGCAAAACTGAAGCTGGAGAAGACAAATCAGAGTTGATTTCTGAACTGAATGTGAAAGGAAGGGTTGATTTCCTTAAGGCCAAGTAGCACATCTGGACACTTCATGCAATTAATCTGGCTGCTCCTCACAGCCAGATGACCAGTCTTGAGTTGCTCAGCTGGTCTAACAGTTATCCTAAACGATGTACATTTACAGCAAGCAGGAAGTTCTCTATAGAGCTCTGGTGCACAGGTGGCATTCCTCCTTCTCCAGAGCCTGGTGTCACTGGACAAGGCCATCCTGGGTGGTCGTTGTATCTCAATTAGTGTATGCCAGACAATAGTAAATGAACAGGGCTAATTACAAAAAACCCCCAAACATTTGACTTTTCAATAAGTGAAAATGAGCAAAGCTTCAATAGTCTATACTAAAGCTGATGCCTCATTCTTACAATTCAGAAGAAGGTAAATGATGATGTAGCATTATTTTGAAGAGTGTGTAATATTATTCAGGTAGAATTTACAAAAGGTATGAGAAATTCTAGAGAACTAACCAGGGCTGAGTGATTTGGGCATCACAGTGGCAGTTAAAGTTTATAGTAGTTGGAGATTAATTTTGGATAATGACAGGGCAAATCTATTATCTGAATTACCCATGTGAATGATAGGGATCTAAATTAAAGGAAACCACTCAAAAAAAAAAAATCATCAACCTGTAGACAGCAATTCAATTGAAACAGCAGTCAGGAAATAACAGCTAATCTTAAAGTTGAATAAGGAATTGGCTGGAAAAATCGGCTTCTAAATTCCCTAGAAACTGAAGTGATAAAAATCTGAACACTGGAAATTTGCCATTTAAAGGGAAACATAGCTGACAGCTGTGTTTAACATCCCAAGCCCCATTTGCTCACCAGGCTGAAGACTGTGCTGAATTCTTGTGACAGGCATCCTTTGAATTTCCTGCAAGTGAGACTGAGCTTTGGGACAGTTGTGGCATCTGTGCAGCCAAGGCTGCATGGGTATTTCAGTGACAAGTGGCATCCCTCAGAGGTCTGTACTAGGACCTGTACTGTTTAATATTTTCATCAATAATATTGACAGCAGGATCAAGTGCACCATCAGCAAGTTCACAGATGACAACAAGCTAAGTGGTGCTGTCGACAGGCTTGAGGGACAGGATGTCACCCAGAGGGACCTGGATAAGATGGAGAGGTGGGCCCAGGTGAACCTTATGAGGTTAAACAAGACTAACTGCAGGGTCCTGCATCTCGTCGGAACAACCCTCACTATCAATACAGGCTGGGAGACGAGGTACTGGAAAGGAGCTCTGAGGAAAAGGACTTGGGTGTGTTGGTGGATGAGTAGCTGGACATGAGCCAACACTGTGTACTTGCAGCCAAGAAGGCCAATTGCATCCTGGGCTGCATCAAGAGAAGTGTGGCCAGCAGGTGAAGGGAGGTGATTCTGCCCCTCTACTCTGCTCTGGTGAGACTGCACCTGGAGTACTGTGTCCAGTTCTGGAGCCCTCAAGACAGGAAAGACATGGACCTGATGGAGCGGGTCCAGAGGAGGGCCACAGAGATGATCAGAGGGCTGGAACACCTCTCCTATGAGGACAGGCAGAGGGAGCTGGGGTTGTTCAGCCTGGAGCAGAGAAGGCTCTGGGGAGACCTAATAGCAACCATGGACATGATACTAGAGATGTCAAGACAGGGAGTGTGATTTTTTTATATTCAACTTAGTTTGATGAGAGATTAAATTGAAACTGCTATTGCATTGATTATGGAGGTTTGGAAAGAATTTATGTCCTGCCTCATTTCTACAGAGACTTGCTTTGAATGACCCTTTATTAACAGTCCATGTGGAAGTGAATGATTGTATCCTGGGAGGTTTCTGTCTCTCCGACTGTCTCATTGTTTCTTCATAAACCTTAAACGAGATCTTTATGTGTAGTGGGACTCCAGAGTTGCAGCATGACAGAAATGAAATGTTCCTCCTTATTCTGCCCCAGGGAGAAGTTGTAGGTAACTTATCTCTACCTTCAGACACAGTTACTCATCTCATGGCAACACTGAGGGTTTTCTGAGAGAAGTTAGCTGTTACCTCTGCAGGAGCTGGGACTGCTCATGTGAATCAATGTCCCACCTCAGTGCAGTGAGCACGAGTCATTTTCTCCATGTAATACAGGACAGAGTTTATATAGATAATTGTAAATACTGGTAGAATGAGAAAGTATCTTAACTTCAGCCTTATAAGATGTCATCTGTATTCCATCCAATGTAGGAGGTATATTTCAAAAGACATGTTCAGAGTCTTATCAGACACTAAGTGAAGTACTTCAAAAAAATCACATTTCCCTTCAAAATCAGGTGCCATTCCTTGTGCAAAATGTCATCATGTCAAACCCTTCTAGCTTGTTTGATTTAAAAATTCATTCAAACTTTGATTATCTTGGGTGACCATAGCCATCTCTTCTCTGGCATCTGGAAAGACAACAAAGCTTTACAAGATGAATATATGGAGAGAACTGGTTTTATTTTTTTTGGATGGTTGCAGTTATATCAGACCTCAGCAACATGAAAATATGCCAAAACCAAACACTACCACAGTTTTTAAGGTTTTTTGTTTCATGTCTATTTTATTGATCAAATTTAACACTCAGAGAAAAGAGCCAGGTTATTTCACTGGAATAAAAAACAATGCTTACAGAATCTGGAAAATACTTTTAAATTACCTTTCTATTCTTTTTGACATGTACATTAAAAAAAAAAAAATGCAGGTTTCTTGTTGCTTCACTGATAGATTTAGTGGCAGTATGAACATTTAGCAACTCAATTTGCCTCAAATTTAGGAATATTTGGTTTTGCAGTCCTCTCTGCAGTCATTCTAAAGTTAACTCTATATACTCGTTTTGCACATGGGGCAAGGTGTGCTCTATGATCCACCCACTGTTTTGTGTTATGATCACATATGAGATATATCAATGTCCTGACCTCATAGGAGATTTAAAAAGCAATTTTTTTCTGAGCCACTGGAAGAAAACTTGAGGGTTATTTAGCCTGACCATGACAGAAATCTGTAAGGGAACAAAGTTGCTATGCTGAATGTTAGTTCTGCTACGCTGAATGTTAGTTCTGCTATGCTAAGTCTTCCTGGAGCCTAACAATTTAGAAAAAGTGTCGTTTCCTTTTGTGGAGATTAATTGCTATTTGGGAAGACAACGGCAAATGAAAATTGTGAGGTTTGTAGCATTTTTATTTTTATTGCTGCTATTAGTAACTCCAGTTGTGCAGTCTGCAAGTAAAATGGGAATTCTCCATGAGGAAGGGTTGTCAGTTTGGACTTGCAATTTAAGATTATAGGAAGGGAAATATGTAAAGGGTGTTCTGTTTGTCACTTGACTTGGTTCTGCCAGCAAGATATGGACTTTGCAAAATCAATGACACCATTGTTCCAGTCCTGTAACATGTGGCCTTAGAGGTACCTTACTGAGTTTGTGGTCTATTTCACATATGCCAAGCTTAAGCACCAGAACAAAGAAGGAAATACTTAATCTGAATGTTTGATCTAAGAACTACTGACTCCTCTGTTGACAGTAAAGTGTTGTTCTCACATGTGACTTTGTATTTAAGGAGAGAGGCAAGGGTACTGATCTTGGAATATAAATGCTGTTATATAAATAATTATTGTGAAATATTTAGATTTCCCCCCCCCCAGTATTCTATGGTATTTTTAATGAAAGCAGCAAGCTGAAATTAAGAAAATGCTGTGTGATAATTTGGCCTTTTTTATTCAGTCTGGAGAATTCGTGCAACTCTTCAGTACCATCTTTATGCTGCTAATGAAGATTTTTCATTAAAATTTGCAGTTCAGGTATTTGCTCTGTTTAGATTAAGTTAAGCCCTTATTCTTTCTTGATTCTCCTACAACGCACTTACGAGCTCCTTGACTGGAACACACATACCAAGGCTTATGATTTTCACTGCTTTAAACATGCTTACACTATGTCAGCTCCCAAAGGTAATAATTCGCAAGCTTTCCTAGTTATCCTATAATTAGACACATAAAATGGCATTTAATGACATTTTCTTTAGAAATTCTGCTGTACACTTAAAGATGCTTAAGGTCACAAAATGGATTTAGTATCTTAACTGAGTTGTTCAAACATGAATGTTTTAGACCTTCACACTGAGGGACTTTTACAGAGTGAACTGAGCTGAGCACACCAAGGTAGGTTGTTTGCTCTGGAGCTGCAACCACAGATGAAATGAAGATTTTCTCAGGGTATAACCAAAATTTTCCTTAAAACACACTCAAATCATTTCATGGAAAGTTTCGTCTGTTAACTCAGCTTGTAAATGGTTAAGCCCTACAACTTTTTAATCTTATCCTTCCTTAGTTTTTTTGTTTCCTCAAAGTAGCAGTTACAGACTGGAACTTACAAAGTGCTGAGCACTGCATTCCCCATCAAGCAAACCTCTTAATGTTAATCATGCTCTGAAAAATGCTGCCAGATTGGAGCTAAATGTTTGCACATCCCCTGTGTTTCTCCAGCTGGGCGCCTTTTTCATTCTGGTGAAAGGACGGATGTGATGCTAAGACATTGAGCTTGGGCTGGGGGGATACAAACTCCGGTTTGATCTGCTAAGCCTCATCATGGCTTAGTTTAAATACCGGAGATGATAAATATTTCGTCTTATTGATTCTGAACTCTTGGGATGGCATTTATTTCTTAACGATATAAGAACATTAAGACCTTATTTTCACATCTTGTGGTGATCTGTAAATACCAGCTATCACTCAAAGGACAGACATTTAACCCTTGGGCTGACTCAGATTAGGGCTCCTATTAACAACTTTGTAGCAGAAACTTCTTGGGAGGGCTTCCTCTTGCTGGCTCTGTGCAGCAGTGTGTAACTGCACAGCAAATAGCATTGATGCTTCAGGTAAGATTTTATTCAAAGCCTTGTACTTCCAGATATGTAAATATGAATTTAGGATTGTCTTTACACACCTTCATTTTCAGAAAGGCAATGTTTTAGACCTTTTCAAAGAAGAATTCAAATAATGAATATTCACAGAATCATAGAATCATAGAATTGTCAGGGTTGGAAGGGACCTTATAGCTCATCTAGTTCCAACCCCCCTGCCATGGGCAGGGACACCTCCCACTAGAGCAGGTTGTTCAGAGCCCCATCCAGCCTGGT
>WTSP01026275.1:134777-159930 GCA_025331215.1 Actenoides lindsayi
GTGCAGTTAGTTAGAAGAACTGAGCTGAAAAGTAAAATTACTGAACAGAATTAGTTCTGTTCTCACTCAAACCAGGAACTGGTAAATGGAATTGAATGAGCAGTTCACAGTGTGTTATGTACTGTGCACCAAAGCAATCCGGTATTTCCATCAGCCACTGATAAGTGGTGCTGAGACGCTTACTTGCAAGCATTAGTTCAACACCAAGATTCAAGTTCAATCAGTGGCCATATTACTTCTAAAAAAGCCTCATGTTCTCCAATTTTTTTTCCCCTAAAACTTCTTTTTCAGTGTACTTAGCTAAGTTTTCACTTTTATGACTGTCTGCCAGTCCCAGAAGCCAGTCAAATGTGAGGCATGATGTTAGTGGATACAGCTTGCTGTGATGGAGTAACATGGTTAAAAGAACATAACATTTTAAAAGAAATAATAAGTGCATCTTCCTTCCTTGTAGGGGAAAACAAAAAAAAAAATAATCCCAAAACAAAAACACACACATCTGACAATAGATGAGTTTTGTGCCTGGAAATACTTACTATCCTCCCATGGAGATCTCTCTCGATTCTTTCTGAAGAGCAATAGACTTAAACTGATCCAGGATAACTTTACTAATGACGTAATCAAACTTGTATCTGTACTCTGTGTTTCTCAGCTGAACTAATTTGAATGCAGAACAGGAATCAAAAAAGTGACTGCTGTGCATAGGAAAGAAAAAACAGAGTTTTAATCTTATTTGAACTGCAAGTGTTTTTAGCTATTGTTTTAAGCGATCAACAATCTGTATTTAGTTTGGGGCAAAATGACATTCTGTGACAGGTGTCACAAGTCAGATTCTTCTGCTGTAATTTCTAACCTCAGTTTTAAATACTGTCAGCATAATCTAGAATCTAAGAAAAAAGGGAGCAACTCATCACCATGCCAATTGAACAAAAAATGCTGTATGATTTAAATTCCTATAGCTTCATCATTTACCCAGTTTTATGTTTTCATTTTGCTAAGCATGAGGTTGGTGATTAAACTGGTGGGTAATTATTAGCAACAGAGAGATTGTTGTCAGATCTCACAGTATTCTGACCAGGTGCAGGCTTCTCAGATTCAGTCAGAGCCTGCCTATCAGTTTTGTGAACAATCCAGCAAAATAAGTGACTGATTTCCTGTTACCATTGCAAAGGCAGGTTTCAGCAGATTGTCACAGTACCTCCATTTCTGAATAGTGTAACGAACATTCTGGTGTTTGCAAAAACATTTTTTTATATATAGATGTTTATAAAGTGAGCATAAAAGCATTAACAGTCTGATCCCAGTATGTGTCTCTCTAGCTCATTATCTGTATCCTTTTATTAATATCCATCTATTTCACTCTAATGTCAAAGTCAGTCAAACACTTTGTGATAAAGCACACAGAATAGAAGTGTAGTCTGCTAAATTATTCCAATGTGGTGAGGACTTCAAAAAATTAAATTTCTTTGCTCTGTTTCTTCAGGACACTTTAATGTTCAAAACCTAGATGGCTGGATTACCAAGGGTTTGTCCAAATCTCCAGTTCAGGCAGCATAATGTTGGCCATGTGTTAAAAGAGCAACAAGCTTTAGTATCAGCTCCCTGCAAGGACAAGCTGGATTCCAAGTGTCTTTGTGGGGCTTGAATCTCATATCTCTGATGGTGCTAGCTGAGGTGAAGGCTTGCTGACTGAGCGGGTAGCTGCAGGAACTTAGTCTGGAGAGCAGGGAGACACCTGCTTTATGCTTTCTGTCATTCCTCACACGGGGCTTGCTTATGCTCAAGTCTCTCTGCTTTTCTTATACTTGCTGCTGCTTCAATAATATACCATTGGAACCTGGATCAAGAGCAGGATTCCTGTGGCCAGAGGCACCATGTGATGGCAGGGCACGTGTCTGGGCTCAGGCACTAGCCTCTTTGAACACTGCCCATGCTCCACCTCTGCTGGCTGGTGCAGGAGCCATACTCTGTGGGTACAGCACTGTGCCCAAGCAAATGTGTGGCATCATGACTGAGACGCAGCATATAGTTATTCAGCTTTGGGTCTGGAGCTGCTTCATGTCCTGCCAGCTTGGAGCAGACAGTCCTTACTCCAGAGGGTGGCAGTCAGTGTGGAAAACTGCACGCAGCTGGGTAACCAGGGACTCTAGCTGGTAACCTTGGTTTGGACAAACTGGTTTCAGAGGATGTGACTTTGTTTTGCTTTCTTCAGTGTACCCTCACTTCTGCCACTTTCTCAATGCACTTTGCTATGTAGTTTTGCTGGATCAATCTAAATTCACGTCTAGAATAAGCATCCAATCTAAAAATAAAGACTTCAGGGAGAAGAGGCACATTTTGTCAATGTGCTTTCAATGTGTTATTCTGTGGGATAAAAAGTACAGTGTTGGAGAGAGCAATCCATAAACATTGTTTTCCTCTTTCACTATATTGTACTGTAAATTTGTTCGTGGACTTGACATTTCTACCCCTCCTTGAAAATACTCATCTGCTATACCAATACTGGAGCCGAATTGCTGAAGCTTTCAAGTGCATCCTATTTGCCTGTAAAATAGAAACAACTAGCCAGAAACTCATACATAATAATTATAAACTAACAAGCCCCTTTCAAAATATGTGCCTTGCTACTCAACGATTTTATAAATACAACAGTAAATAACTTTAAATGTTTTTAAAATAGATCATAAAACCAGTCTGATTTCACTTAATACATACATACAACAGTATGAAAGAGCGGGCCATCTTCTCCGTCACTGAAGGGAAGCACAGCCCTGGCAAAGATGAGTAAGATGCTACGCAAGAGCTAAGTCCTACAAATGTTGGGGAGGGAATATATTTGGACTGCAAAAATGGATTGAGATGTAAAGACAACTTTAAACGCTGATAAAAGGGAAGGGGAAGAGTTAAAAATTACATATTTATGAAATGGATTAATCTTTTATTAACAATGACTTAGATTCTGATGGAGGTAATTTTAAAACTCAAATTTATTGCGCAGCCTAATTTTTTGTTTGACAAACCATGTCACATTGCTAGTTTTCTGGTATGGTGTTAATATCACGAAGTTTTAACTTCCAGTACTATTGTAAATTCTTATTTGTATTTAAACAAGTCTTCCTTCCCTGATAGGAACAGGAAACATTTCTGGTAAGAGTGGTTTCGCAGAGCTATAGCCCTTTGTGAGTACCAAGTGTCTTTGCAAGCCCAAAAGAAATTAGTCACAAAAATAGGACTTGCACCTACATCTGGAGTTGGGAGCTTAGGAATGGTTTTTGTGTAGGAATGACCATTCTAAAATAAATAGCCTTAGCACCTTGTTAAGGGAAATATTTGTCAGCTACAATTTCTACTTCAATTCATCAGCAACAACAAGATGAAAGAGCAGGCTAGTCTGGGAGCAGGGTGCGATTTATACCTTCTGAAGTTCTCCTAAATACTCGTGTTTGTAGTGCTACACAATTTTTCATGTAATATCCTTGCAACATCCCTCTGAAGTGGAGAAGAGACATGACTTTCTTTTTGCCAATGGGAATTTGAAAACAGGGAAGCTAAACTCTTTGATTTGGATCAAGCAGCTTCCTTAAGGGCACAGAGGATGTCTATGGTAAAACAGGGAAGAAAAACCAGCCGTACTAAACGCCAGGCTGATGCCCAGGTAATTGGACTATATTCTCTCCCTGGGAAGGTGTTGGATCTGGCCTTTGGCTCTAGTTCATTCATATTGCAGCCAGTAATATCTGTCTGTAATGCAGCAGCTTCTCCTGGCCTACTCTGAGAAGACAGACACTGAAGAAACTTAATTTAAAACATTTAAAAATGATTTTTTTAAAGCCTTGGAAGAGTTTGACCTGGCATAAGCCTTGTGTCCTGCTCATAGGTGTCTAATCCTCAACATACCTCCGTGAAGAGGGTGAAGGAGACGGAAGTATTGGTTTCTTAAAACAATAAACCAGGTGGTCCGGTTTTCTTACATTCTGCCTGAAGCTGGAAGTTGGCAGCCTCAAGGCTAACTTCTCTATAAAGTCAGTGGAGAGAGGTGAACCTTTAACTTGGATAGCCTGACTATCTGCAGAGGTGTTTCTGCCTTTCTCCACATAGCCTTTCTTGGTGGCTGGGATGAGGTTTGTGCAGTACAGACATCTCGGTTGGCTGAGTTAGGTGTCTACATAAGTTACGATGCTGGTGATATTTTTTGCCTTTCCTTGGTGTGTTCCGTGGCTCTCTGGGATGCTAATGGGACAGAGGGAAGCAGCCCATGACTGCATGTAACCTCATGGCTGAGGCATTCACAGTCAAAATATTTTGGTGTTTCTTCTACAACTGAGAATTCAAAGTTTGGGTTTCTGATTCTCCTGTCCCCAGGGGTCTATAAATGGCAAGCGTGCTGGTGACCTGACTTCTGAGAACACAGACATTGCACCTTGCCACAAACGCCTGTATGACACTGTTTGTGAAATGGAAGAAAGTGAAGGGAATGCTTTGCACAAGCCTGAGGTAAGAGAGCAAAATGTTCACTGGGATGTTCCTGGACTTCTGAATGCTGACCAGCATCATCTTCCTCATACTATAGCATTTTCTTTCCAAGGGTTACTTGACATGCTCAAAGAAAATCTGCATATACTTTAATCCAAGTGTTGAAAAAATGTACCAGGTGCTTGAAGAAAAACAGTTGACTCAACACATGATTAATGTTACTTTTATTTCAAGGTCAGCATTATAAAAAGAAAAGTTTTGGTCATTTCTTGCCAAACAAATAGCCACCTTCATCATCATTTCTTCCCTGGTTATTCTTTGAGAGATTAAATCAGGGGAAAGCAGAAAGAAGGAGGGAGGGAGGGAGGGAGGGAGGGAGGGAGGGAGGGAGGGAGGGAGGGAAGTTGGTTTGCTGTTGACTTGAACAGTTTTAAAGGATCCACTTACTTTTTAAACAATCCATTTATTTTTACTGACTTGAGCCAAAATAAGATAATTGTACCTGAAAGCAGAAGGGGTGACCTCACTTTTGCAGTCAGACGTGCCTGCTCCACACCAGAATCTATCCTAACCTACTTCACTCAACATCAAGTTTTAAGGAGATGATTAGAGCAATACTTTATTTCAAATATGTCAGCTAGTCAAGGCCAAATTTGCCCTTTCTACTGGTATCTTCTTGAGAGTCAGGGCAATACTTGCAGGTATTATCAGAAGTGTATTTTCTTCCCATTTTAAGCCAAAATTAAAAAAGAAAAAAAAGGCTTTTTCCAAACAAAATGGCAGGTGGCAATTTTTCTAAAATACACCATCAAACAAACAAGAAATTCAATTCACTTTTTATCTCTTAATGCCAGAAAGCAGTTGAGGCTCCATTTGGGTCAAATGTGTGAGCTCCCTGACTGGCACAACAAACAGAAATATTTGATGGATTTGTAATTTACCCTGGAAACTGACTTGTCTGATTGAAAATAATGATGTCTGACTGTGCAGGGTCAGTGAGTTGGCCTTTGTTAATACACAGCTAACCAAGATTTACCATGCACAGATGCTGGAAAACCAATTAGCTATTCTAAGAAGCACTGGCAGATAAAATGTCCCGATTAATCATACAAAATATGCGTATTCCCTTATTTCTGTAACTCCTGTTTGAAAATGATCACTAATAGTTCTGAATGAACTCATTTAGTTGCTGAATATCCCAGCAGAGTTATTTTAGAGACAGATATAATTTGAATATCAGTTGATATATGAATCCTTAGGAAAGAACATAGCTGTGCATATAAACTGATGTAAAATATATTTACATGTATAAAATGTGTATGTGTAAGCAAGAAACAAGGCTTCCTTACCCTGCTGTATATCATAAAAAGCTGAAGATTATTAAATTAGAATGACTACCTTATGCTAATTTATTTTTTATTAGCCGCTTACTAGAACATTTTACTGCCAAATGTACTATTTTATTCCTGTATGTTATTAATGCAGACATACTAGTATGCTAATGCATTAATTTTTAAATAATTTAAACATCAGGTTTTTATCCAACCTTCAGAATACTTTTTCGACTAAAATTATACTTGTAAGAAGAATTCAGTTACTCTTTCAGTGCACAGATACTAAATAGTCTCTTCTTTTTCTCCATGGAGTCAGCAGGAAGCACATGAGAAATGGTTCCCTGAAGTGAAATCATGCTCAGTGTTTGGCAAAACACATTTGTTTATGCATCTAAAGGTGAGAGAGATCAAGAAGAATAGGTAGACAAGAGGCTGAAAACCATCTGATGTGGCTCAGGAAGATGCATACACAGTGCACATCTGGTCATGGCATTTGAGGATCCCTTTCAAATAGCCATTTTTCCAACAAAGACACTCAATACAAGCCAGCAAAATGACTGCCCATCCTAAGGAGGGAAGGTATCTGTTTATCGTTCATCCACATGCAAACACTACCCATTTTGTCTCAGCCTTTCTTCTCAGGCATAGATCCTCCTTTCTTGAGTCAGAAAGAAGTAAAAACAAGTTACTGGAGCCCTTGTGTGGGTGAACTTAACTTTCCTCTTCTACTCATGAGTTCATTATTAATGACTGGAGGGAGATGGCACCTGTACTTCCCTGCTTTCTGTCTGCACCTCCTCGCTGGCTCTCAGAAAGGGCTACCTAGAGAGCAGGACTGTACTTGGTGTCAGGCTTGGACCAAACTTCACAGACTGTTTGAATGAAGGATTTTGCTCTCCTGCCACTTGATTGCGATCAAAGTAGCTCAGACAATGATGCAGAGAGCTCCCTATGGAAACAAGATTAAGGTCAAACACCTGTGTTTTCTTCTCTTTTTTTTTTTTTTTTTTTCATGCTGAGAATTTGGCCATTCATGCATTTTTCTGTGGACATTGCTGAAGCCCACCATTTCTCTCCTTTATTTGAGTTCAACCTGGAGGCACACTGGGCTACCATCCAGCAAATACCTCATGAACATTCACTAAAAATACATTCTGCTATCGTTATAGCCTAAAACATCTGTCCTGCAGATACTGTTGTGCAATAGAAAGAGCTTGCAGGCTGCCAGTTGCAACCTTGGAACCCAACTGTTGTTATTAAGAAGTTGATTAAAAAGGTAATATTCAGTCCATGGAAGAAAGCACATGGGGAGCTCGTGATTTCTACCATAGCATCCCACTCCACAGGTCTTTCAGAAAGAGAATGAAGACCCTTTAAGCCAGGACTGGGAGCAAGCAGATATAAAATCCTTAAATCTTCCTCCCCTCTGTTCTTGTAGGTTGCTTTTGAGGTTCAACTGCTGAGGCTATGTTGAGGGGGACATCCAGCATGTAAAGATAAGAGTGAAAATGGGCTCCTGCAGCACCAGGACCACAGACTTGTCTTCATTCATCTTGCAGGTAGATGGCAGGATACCACTGCTCTATGTCTTAATGAAGTATCACAGAACTTTGTTTGGGTAAACATTGCTACAATGTAAACAGATTTTTGCCCTGGAAGGGGAGATGTTTTGCAAGCATAGCTGTTTTCCAAGGTATTTTTTAAGTATGTGGGTGTCTGAGCTATGAGGAGGAACTAAAAAACAAGTCAGAGAATTCAGGCAGGTGAACATATGCCTCTGTGCTTGGCAATGGCTTTAAGATGTCAATGAAGTGATCATTATTTTTGTTCAATGAAAACCCATTCTTATTTCTGCTATATAAAACAATGCACAACATGAGAGAAAATGTATTCAATTATGCCTTACTTTGCCTTAACATGAAATTGCTTAGTATTATCTCTAATAAACCTAAAAATTAGGAAGGAAAGTACAGATTGCTCTGTGCTAGCTCTGATTTTTTTTCCTGTGCATTATATAAACTATCTCTGCCCAATTTTGTGATAATAAGGCAAATAAGGAGAAAGCCTCAATTGAAAACCCCAGCATATAATCAGCAATTACAAGTGGGTAGTGCTTCATTGTAAAGGTTTTTATGGTTATTATGTTTAAATATTTGAATATAATTTCCTAGAATCAGTTAGGTACCCTCGTTGTAATGGCTGTTGATGGAGCTGTCCATGCACTCACTACCCTGTTTTTTGAGATTATGGCCTCTGAAATCTGTAATGTCAGCTTATCATCTGCCTCAGTGCAGGGCTGCTTTCAGCTGCAGATGGATAATGAGGTCCCAGGGTGGCATCACTATAGGGGAGCTCTGTAGAGCAGTGATACTTCCCCTGTGGGGAGACTATTGCTTTATTTCCAGCTCACCAGTCTTTGGTTTAGCAAGAGACCCAAAAGATGTGACTTACTCAAAATTACTCCCTAAAAATGAGGGAGGAGGTCTAACTAACCCACATTGAGCTAAAACGAGGAGATTCATATACTGCAAGAACAGAAAAAAGAAAGTTCCCTTCCTGTTTCACATTCATGTTTTCCAAGATTTAACAGACCACAGGGAGGTTTATAAACACTTTTAGCCTAAAAAAAGACTGATAAAGTCTCCAAAGTTTGAATGGAATAGAATTGTGACAAAGGACCATGTATGTTCTAAGAAAAGACTCTAGTATGCAAAACTGAATCAGTCCTTAAACTCTCAAAGCACTGACAAACCTGGCCAGATCATGAAGGAGCTGAACCACGTCTTTGAATTACAAGTTAATACTGTGGAAATTGATCACTTCCTTAAATATCATAGCCTTTCTTACCCCTGCCTTAAGCATTTAAGAGACAGTACTATTAGTCAAAAAATAATTATTTGTTAATTGATTTTGTCTCTCAGTCAGGAGGTAATTTATGTGCTTGATTGGGTTAGAAAAAAATGCAGTTTCTTTCTACCAAATGCATGAATGCTACAAAGAGGTGGGGGTTTTTTGGGTTGGTTTTTTTGGTTTTTTTAATTATTTCTTCTGGGTCAAAGATAAAGAGTAAAGATGTTAAAAAGGATTTGAAAAAGTCTAAAGAACTAGCTTGTGCACAGGAGGGAATCATGGTACTTTCATGCATCTGGCAGAAATTTTACACTGTTTGTGCTAGAGAATGTGCAATGTGCAAGTCTAGAAAAGGTGTAGGCAAATTTAACATGCCTGAAGTTGGATTTGCCTTTATACGATTGATAAAGTCTAGTTGATTTCACCTTATATTCACTTTGTGTCTTTGTACCTTGGCCGTATTTCTGCTTGCACCTAAAGATTTGCAACACCAAATATCTTGAATGGAAGCTGAAAAAGGTCATCTGCCATGGTGACATACACCTCTGGGCTGGAGGACACCTCTGTCTCACCACACCCTATATATGTTACTGGAGTCTGGTACTGTTTTGGAAACCTCTCTTTTCAGGGGTGTCTACCATCTACTTTTCAATTAAATTCTTCCTAGTGAACACCACTTTGGTGATCATTTTGCTCACAGCAGCCATTCCACTGAGCACTGCTGTGGCAAGGGTAAGGCAGGCTTTCCCTGTGGTGAGGCTGCAAGAAAAAAATTCATCAGGCAGAACCAAAGGAAAGAAGTAAAAAGTATAACCTGATTGTGCCCATGCACTAAAACATTTAGTATAAAAGCCAAAAAAGGCTGCATTGACTGAGAAGACCCATACCTGCAATGTGGCTTGAAACCAGTAAAAATTTCCAGCTGCTCCTCATAACATGCTTTTGTTGATTCTTGTTGATGTGTGTGTTCACTTCCTGCATGACAAAAGCAGAGACATGTGCATGAGAAACACACAGGCATTAAGCTGTCTGGGTTAAATTAATTCTTTGTGTAATTCCAGCTACATTTTTTTCTGTTGGAATTGGACCCTCAGCATTTACAGAAAAATCTGGATTGAGTTGAACTTGCATGAACCAAGCCAAATTTGTAATTACAAGACCTGGCAAGGAGTGTGTCTCTTTCCTGCTTATTTTGTGTTTGCCATTGTTAGCAATGAGTGATTGCCTCTGTTATTCTCATGCCAGCCTTGAATCTATGGAGAATTTGGCGAGATGAGGAGCTTGATCTGAGAGAAATTGAAAACATAAGGCTCAAATTAAAGCACTCTGCAAGTGAAGTGAAGTTTTTTAACTATCAAAATGCAGGAAGCAATGGGTGGTAGATAATATTTTTCCTCCATTTAATTTGACAGTTCAGAATATCATCTATTGTTTTGTGAAGGGAATTGGTACATTTAGATTAAATCTTGAATTATATACCACACAACAGAGTCTTAGATATGACTTTTCCTTTTATTACAAACTGCTTCTATTAAGAGTTACTTTTCTTACCGCTTCTTTTTTTTTTTCTCTTTCCATGATTTCTGTATCCACACCCTTGCTACACACATCATTCTATGTGTTTCAGTGCATGTGCTTTTTGATAATAGATTAAAACAAAACAAAACAGTTTTTATAATTTACAGACTGGTTTTGTTTTCTTCTTCTTTATCTGCTGCATGTTACTCGTTCAGAGCTAATAGTATTATTCCTTCTTTATATAACCGTGCTATGAGGGTAGTTGAAAGTAAGGACATAAAGTTTAGCATACAGAATTCACTGTTCTTGTAAGGGAATCTGTAAGAGTGAGTGCCATATTGTAGCGTCACTTTCCAGTGAGGACTAAACCATCTTGGGATCTTAGGAATCACTGAATCCCATTCCTTTCCCTTGTATGCCATATCACATCGTCGGGGTGGTAGGTCACTGATCTCCAGCAGTGAACTGCTTCAAGATCCAGCTCCAGTACTGCAGGAGCAGGGGTGTCTGCTGCTTTTTCCTACTATCTGCTGATGTCGCACTGGTGCTAACATTACTGAGCCTGGTGGCAGCACTGACTGACCTCTTTGATTTCTTATTTCAGGTTCTCTGCAGACTCAGGGAGATATCTCTATCCCAGTTATACTCAGGTTTACACCGTAAATAACAAGGGCAGGAGTAGGTCCTACGGTCTGACCTCTTGTGTATCATGGGCTGTAGGATTCCCCTAAGCTGATTTGTGTTTGATCTGGAGTACTGGCTTTTGAACAGCATTCAGTCTTTGTTTAAAAATTGCCATTGCCAGAAAATGTCTCCCAAAGACTGTTTTCTACCAAAACCAGATTTTGATTCTCATTTTCACGGTAATCATCTCCAGCCTTAACTTTCATTTACTTGCTTTTCTTTGTCTGCTGAACTAAGTAATGCACTGGCAAACTTCCCTCATAGGTACTTATAAACTCATCAAATTACCTTTTAACCTTTACTTTGATTAACTAAAGAGATTGAGTTCCTGCACTGTTACTAACAGATGCTTCCTCTTGTTCTTTAATCTTTCTCAGTGCTGCCTTGATCCCTCTCAGTTATCAATATCCTTTCCAGGACAGATATTTGAGTCATGATTACACTAATGTTCAGTGCAAAACCACTGGATCTGGGGCTCCATTTTTGGCCACAGAACTAAGCTGAGAACACATGTTACTTCCTGGGAGTTGTGTTCCTGCCTGGATGAGATCTCATATTCATAAGGGACACTGTTTTTCCAAATTGAATCCCCAGAGATGCCCTTCTTCCTTTGTTTCTCGACATATGACCACCAGCTGGTCTTAATACCATGTTTTTTCTTCTGTCCACCATGCCATGGGGTAAAATTTGACTGAACATTGAATGTTTGCTTTTATGTTGCCCATCTTATGCGTCTTCCCGCTGGTCTATGTATATGTGAGAGAAAGTGTGTACTTTCTGATGTGTGGTAATATCATACGTCACCCCTGATGCATCCATCATAAAGCACCCTAAATCCATCTGCATTGACCATCTATCATCTTAATTACGTACTTCTCACCCAGTCTTTGTCTTATCTACAGTTTTCAACAATGATGACTTTATGCTTCCTTCCACATCTCAGGCAAAAAAGTTAGATGATGTAGGACTGGATCCCCACTGAACCTCTCTAAAAACACACATCTTTGCAGTGACAGTTTGGTATGTAACCACTTGCCAGTCTTAATCCATTTAATGTGTGCAGTGTTGATTCATAGCATTCTTAACTTTTTTTGCAATATATGGTAGTGACTGCATAGAATGTCTTGTAGAAGCCCAAATATAGTGACGCCATTACCTCTATCAGCCAATTTGTAATCTCATCAGAGAAAGATATCAAGTTAGTTTAACAGGACCTATTTGCCAAAAAACCCTGCTGTCTGGTGATAATTATACTGCCTCCCTTTTATACTTTATTAATTTGGTCCTGTATCAGCCATTCCTTTATTTTGCTTGGGATTGATGTTAGTCAGTCTGACAATCTTGTAATTACCTGAGTTGTATAATTTATTCTCTTTTATTATTTTATTTATTTTCTTAATACTGGTGTTACATCATTTTTCCTCAACTTCTGAAACTTCTCTGATATGATTACATGACTTATTGAAAAATCAACACTAATAGTCTGGAGGGGTTTTCACTACTACTTTTCAACTCCCATATACTTGTTTTGAGACTTAATGCTATAAATATGTCTAAATTCAGTAGCTCTTATTTGACGTCATTCTGATGCACTGTTGGAGTGAAAATTGTTTCATTATTTTCTTCTGAAATGATTACATCATCTGATCCTTGGCCAAATACACATCAGTTATTTATTGTACACTTCTGCCTTTTCTGGACTATTTTTGGCAATTCTATAATTTCCAGTTCCACTGTTAGGGGTCCTTTTGCTCCCTTTATATTCAAAATGTCTTTCTAACTACTGTTAGCCCTATTTACCATAGATTTGCATCCTTTTGCTTCACTTACCGTTTTTCTTGTGTTAAAATTCCTGGCTCATAATCTATGTTCAAATACACTTAATCAGCAATTTTTTTTCTTTTGTCTTTGTTTGGTTTTTTTTTCCCCCTCAGTTGTGATCTTCACTTTTAAACTAAGCAAGAATTGTTTTGTAGCTGGTGTGGTCTTGAACACCTCCAAAGAGTCATTCACATTTGGTCCATTGGTCCTTTATTCCCCAGTGGTTTGGACTCATGAGGGATAGTAACTTCCTTAAAAAGTAATCACAATGAATAATTAAAACAATAAATGTAATAAAAGCCAAGACTTCTGTAAACGGTAAGCTTCCAAGATGTGCGACATGTCAGAGATGACTAGAACAAAGAAAGCAAAGCTTTTCAGGTGAGACTACTCTGTTTTAGGGATGGTGAAACAGTCTAGCTGTGTGGGCCTAAAGCTGTGCTGGTATTTTGCCTACACGGACAGAGAACTTCCCTGGATCATTGCAGTTGCTAATGCAGCTGTAACCACTTCTTCTACTTGGGCATATGTCGTTTTCTGGAATGTTCCCACCTCCACAAATCATGGGCAGTTAACTGTCAAAGATGAGCTTAGTGGTTGTCAAAAGGCCTGACTTATTCATAGGGACACCTCCAAGCTAGCTAATATCTGAGGAGAAACTCCGTGGTGACTGTATGCTTGCTGTTCCATTACGGCAGACAGACTTGATCTCTGGAAATGTGTGTGTAACTTTGAATAGTAGGGTTGGGTTTTTTTAAAGCTTACTGTGTTTTTTTCTCTCCATCTGTTTGTAAAATCAAGTTAACCTTGAGACTTAATCTGATGTGATTTCTCTGTCAGGAGGGTCCTTCTTTGTAGTGTCTCAAAAATATTTAAAGTACCAATGTAAAAGTAGAGACAAAAAACAACATAAAGGTTTGCCTTCCTCTTCCCTCTCCCCTTTCCTTGAGCAGGTTCATCGGTGTTTCGTGGGAACATGTGTGTAGGTGGTATACTTTTAATAATAGTTCCATGGGCCCAAGCTAAACCCCAACAAAGAGAGCACCTTCCTGAGGACTGCTATCAGGCCCAGGCCTAGACTTCTGCTGACATAAATGATGCAATAACTCTTTTAGTTTTGAGAGTGAAACACAAACCCGTTGAATCGTGTTAGAATTATTAGAAGAGCCTGGGATTTCACAGACACCGTAGCTTGGGGAAGGGTGCACTGGCATGTTGTCTGTTTTGTTGCAGCTCAATGCTGTTGGAGTCTGAACACGAGGAGATGAAAAATATCTTCATCCCTACTATCACATAGATACTTTTTCAGTTGTGTTCCATGACAATTTTTTAAACCATTGCAAACAGCATGTATTATGCTTTTTAAAAGAAAAAACAACTTTGCAAAACAGGTAATTCACATAAAGTGTTGGAAGACTAACATATAGACACTTTCCAAGGGAAGAGAATTTCAACAGCGTGGTCTGCAGTATCACTATTTTTCTCATTTAATGGACACAACTTCTTCCATGTGGAAATTAATTTTTGATAAGAGTTAGCACATCTTTACCAGCAGTGCTGATGCCAGATGAGAGGAATTATGGAATCACTGACAGGCACAACTTTTACTTACCACAATGTAAACCTCATCCCCTAGAAATCTGAAATTACGGGGAAATTGCAGAATGACTCTCAGAGCTACAAGCAAGAGGCAGCTCCTCATTTGAGGTGATCTTAGCTTAGATTTAGTCCATTCAGTGTTCATGCTTGCAGAGACAGGCAGCACAATCTGATCCTGGTGTTCATGCTGATCTCAGAAGTAGTTTTAATTTAGCAGACTAAAAAAAGCAAAAGCCATATTGTCTCAGTTCCACTTAAACTGGAATTGAGGTGGTATACGGGTGCCTCAGTCACTGGGTGAGATTTGGAAGCTGTATGATTCCTGGGGGACCACTAGCTCATGTAGCAACAGGTTCAGGGACTGTGTTTCTACTCCATGCAGAATGAGGTGTAGCAGGGGATGCCTACTGAACTCCTACAGAAGACCCTGCAAATTATTTTGCTCAAAAGGTTCTGCTCATTGACTTTGTTAGGGTATTTGCTTTTATGGGGAATGGGACTGTATTTTTCCCTTGCAAATTAAACCACTCAGAGTCTGTGTTCCCACTCCTGCCAGGGCTCCCTTTGCAAAGGTTTTCATCTCCCCTAGTTTTAGTTACTCCTTTGCCAAACCCAAGACCAGCACTTTTGCACTCAACAGGGCACTCTGAAAGTGAATTCACAAACATATGAGATGTTTGGATACTTCAGTAATAAGCAGCACAGACAAGATAACAGACAAATATCATTTCAGTGAAATACACACAGAGCAAGCCTGACCTGTTCTAACACTGTTATACCAGCAGTCAAAGTTGCTGATAGAAGAGACTTTGGGAGTCCATCATGGGGATAATTTGCTCCTAAAAGTTGCACACCGTAATGAGACTGTCCCTTTTTATGGATTCTCTTCAGTCCATAAGTGGACGTGGGTTATCTTACTCTTCTTCAAGCTCCCTAGAAGGGCAGGGACCAATTCTATAAATGTATAGCTTTTAGAAATCACACAGAACTGGTCAACCAGCCTCCAGGATTCTCCTTTTTGTTTGTTTCCTGTACTGTAGTTTTGTTATCCATCTCATGACTGGGTGAGCATGTTAAGATCTTTGAGAGGCAGAACCACGCTGAAAACACTGAATTCAAACACTGTCAACACTGAGATTAAGGCTTCACCTGAAAATATATCAGAGGTTGCTTTTTAAACACAGTTGATGAGAGTCCTCCCCCTGATATGAGCTGAGCAGGTGTTCACATTGTAGTTAAATAGATGGGCGTGTCCTGTTGCAACTTGCTTAAAACTATTTCCATTGGTAGTTATACAGGCTGTGTGGCAGGTGAATTAGTATGGTCTTTTCCAGTAGTGAAAGCAGCTATAACCCCAAGATAGGCCAATGTTACTGAAAGTTTTCCTGTGTGCTTCCAATTAGCTGGTTGGATTTGGGGGAGACTTTGGTTGACTTTTGCCCACATATTGCTATTACCTGTACTAAAAAAACATAAAACCTGGGATAGAAACTCAGTGATAATATCATCATGACAATGCAAAAGTTACGTCATATTACTTTTGCATTGCAAGGTCCATACATTAAAAGCAGATGTGCTAATTCATCACAATGATGAAGCTACCACAATTCAATAGCACCGCTGAGTTTGAGGTGGTTACAGTAGGGATTGGTTTGATCTAACACCTTTAAATAATGGATTATCTCTTGAATATGATTTTCTTCTGCATGGAATAAAAAAATGGTCTGGAAAATTCTGAGAAATGGGGAACTGCTCTGAACAATTAAAAGCTTAAGAAAAATACAGAACAGATATCCAAGCAAGTGCCAGAAAATCTTTGTAATATATTTAGTGATTATGTAAATTCTTATAACTGGAGAAATTTTGGCTAGTTTTACAAATATCTATCAAGTCTACTGTGAAACAAACAAATAAGAATTAGGGAATTACACTGTGCAGTTGAGATTTTGCTTTTTGAGAACAATGTTTCCTTGGATCCATCTGAAAATATTGAAGTGTGCAATTGATCACAAGTTTGGCGAGTTCTTATATGCCAAGAAACAGATGTACAGATAATTTCACAGATGTGCATACTTTATATGATTGCAGAAACAGATGTACAGATAATTTCACAGATGTGCATACTTTATATGGTTGCAGACAAATACTGTGGGGATGGGTATCTTGGTAAAAACAGATTTGTGGGTGTCTTGGATCTCTTTCCTCCTCCTCAATGAAGTATACAGTTCTGCACTGACTTCTGATTGTATTTATTTGACTAATAATACTTTGATCGCTGTGTAAAAATTATGATTTGTGTGCCAATATATTTGTTGTGAATACGCACTGACTCTTCAACAGTGAGGTGACAGTCTCCTGTTGACAGGTGGCCAGGAGATTGTTGTTGGGCATTGTGCAAAGTGCTGGTAAATGACAGCTTAATCACATCAGTTGCTTCAGACACACACGGGCAACAAATGGGAATGAAATGATCATGCCTTTATAAACAACAGTGCTATCTCACATTCAAACTTTTCAAAATTCAAAGGATGGGCACCCTGTGTAGCAAGACTGTGCTTTGCCAGGTGCATTTTGCAGAGCAAAGGCTAAAAGCTATACTAAAATTTTCTCCTGTGAAGCTATTGCTTAAAGCTTTTGAAAATCTGAGGGTCAACACTTGATCTGCTGTCTTCTCTGTAGACCACCCCTTCAGCTACCAGCAGAGCCCTGGTATTGTACATGTAGAGTGATTGGCAAAATGCGGCCTTTGGCTTCCAGCCTGCAGCTGATCCTTTCATCTGACCAACACTGATGCTTCCCAGAATTTGGTCCCTATTCAAGTATTACATCTCTTATAAAGCCTGTTGTCTTTTCCTGCTTTGGATGGAGGTTAGCATAATGCAATAAAGGGAGCCAGCAGTATTTAAGTCTGTTCCTTCTCTCACAGGAGAGTGTAGGAAAAAAGGTATTTCCACAAGATCTTAAACTAAAATATAACCATAATGGTTACAAAGTGGTAACTTTATATTTATTTATGAAGTCTCTCAGCAGAAACAATTAACAGGTGAGGCTACAGAGAGCCCAGCAGTAGGATGAGGGACACCATAATCACATCTTGCTTAATTACTTCTATTTGCATAAATAATATCACTACTAATTTCAGTAAAATAATGTATGACATTAATAAAGAAGAACATATTGTCAAACTGTAAGCAAAGGAAAAAAGAGCACATGGACTTAAATCAGGCAGAATCCATTTTCAGTCATGTTTGTTGAAGATGTATTTTAATTTACTGTAACAGGACCTTAGTGACTGGCAGAAAGTTGTGAGATTGGATTGAGACAATAAGAGCTAAAGTATGAAATAGATAATTAGTTTTAACAGTGTAAGAACATTATAATACCTTCAATGGTATATTTCAGTGTTTCATTGCTAGAGTTTGTAATCTATATTCTTGTTAATGCTTGCCATATACAAAATAAGCCTGACCTTACTGTTACAGCTGTCATGCTCTTTTGCTCCACTGTGCAAGGAAAAAACCCACAGAATAATGGATAAACATTTCTTTCCTGATATCAGAATTATTGGAATTATTGGATTAATGGCTGAACATGAAATTTATTTGAGCCATTTAATAAGAGTGAAAAGCCATTAACTAAGATACAGTCAAACAGCATAAGACTAGTGCACAGCTAAGACCATTTGGGTGGGTTATTTTTTTTAGGAGTGTAACAAAGGATTTCCATGTGTCTTTGCTCTGTGAGACCAGTACAGTCAGTACAATGCTATCTTAAGTGTAAGACCCTTTCCTAAATCCTAGGCCTGTCATTTCAAATCTGCATGTCAGGGTATAAACAAAAAATGCCTTCTAGTATAGATAACTGTTGTGGTCCTCTGTGGTATCCAAGCCCTTGTGACGGAGAAAGATTCCCTGTCACCAGGGGATTTGTTGTTGATCACAGTGTGATTTGTTCTTCAGTTTCTTTGGCTGTATACAATGGAGTAGTCTATGCTTTCTATGTTTTAGGATGACAGGGAGAGAGGAGCATCTCCTGGTGTGTTTCCAGCTGTGATGGACATTTATCTTAGGTGAATTGCTCTGCAGCCACCTGCTCTTAAAGCAAGAGCCTACTTTTTGTATAGCCAAAACTAGCAGAGGTAAATCTCATCTTGTGTTACCCTGAAATTAATCAATCTGTCACCCCTGTCTCCAAGTTTAGATCTGCTTTTAGAAACTGAGGTTTCCTGTGCTGCATGCCATGACAAGTAATAAAGCATTTAACACATAAAACTTAATGAAACCATTTGGGAGAAAGTTAACTCTCATCTGTGTCAATGTTGCAGGACAGTAAGCAAAAGTTATTATGACTGTGCTTGAACAGTGATCTGCTAGGAGACAAGATTATTTTATTTTTTTTTTTAATAATATCCACATTTTAAGGATAAGGGTTTTTTTTTTCAGCTCCAGTGCCTTGTATATAGATGAATTCACTTCTGCAAAGATATCAATAAGTACTAATATTCTGTGAATGAACACACATAGCAGGGTTTTTCAGAAGTCTTTGCAGATGTCTTCTGTCTCTCAGATTTAGTCCTTGCAGGTAAGATGTGTGACAGTTCTCCATGGAAGTGTGATTAGATTTCCTTAGTCCTTGGCACAATCCCCTCCAACCTCTGATATCTCTTATGTTTCAGGCAAGTCTTTTTGTTGTTTCAGTTTCAGGCAGAGTCACTCAGCACAATCTTGCAGTGTAGCCTCTCTGGACTTCTCTTACTTTGCCTTCTATTTCCCTGTTTAATGATATCGAAGATGTACACTAAAGCAGAGAATGGTTAATTCTGGTTGTCTTTAAGTCATGACAGCTTTGCCAACTTCCTCATCTATACACATGAAAAATCACTTTCAGGATGGAAAATTTTTTATTTCTGATAGAAACACTTGATTCATTCGCTATCTTCTATCTTCTTGTATCTTCACTATCTTCTTGTAAGCTGTTCTTTACTGACTTTGGTCTTGGAAGTAAACATGTTGCTAGAGGTAGTGTTCCGATCTCTGTCCTACTAATCTGTCTTTGTTTTTCTGTTGTCCTGGGGGAGTGGGAAAGGGAAGAAGGTATAGCAAAACAAATGTCATTACAGTTGTAAATATTGAATTTGGTTTTGTGGCTTGAGTGTTGCTGTTCTCCTGTCAAAACTGTGCATTGTACTGTGTGTCCTCGGGACAATTGCTGATGGCCCTCTGACCTTGTTGCAGCTTTCCAGAAGTCTCTCTGGGTGGGTTTTCAGAAAAAAAACAACAAACCAAACCACTTTCATTATAAGATTCCACTGAAACCAGGTTTTATTTTTCTATTTTCTGGTCATATGTGGTTATTGTGAGTCAAATGCTTCCAGGACCTTTGATGTGAAGCTATGAACAATGTTGTTTTAAAGATCAAGGAATTTATTTGTATTACATCTCGAGTCTGGAGCTCACAGTCAAGTATTTGTACGGGAGCCATTTGTGCATCACCAGAAGTAGCTCATGTCAAGGAGAGTTGCCTTTTCCTTTCCCTGCTGGAAGGCAGGAGGTGCCATGCAGATGGGTCTGTGACTCAGTGTGGTAGCTTGGTGCCTGAAGTGTCACACCACCATGGCATGTGAAGGCACTCACTGCCTTGCTGTGTGAGTACCACTCATCTCCTGAGTACCAAGGTTGGACTGTCCTGTCACTGTGAGGAGAGGGGACATACAGGCACAGGTAGTCACATCAAAGTGGTAACAGAAGGATGGTGCTGGCCGATGACTTCCATTCCTGTCTGGTAATACAGGGTAAGAATGCTGTGGGACTGTCACAGAAGGCTAGTGATGCTCAAAATTTAGTAAAAAAAAATACAAAACCTCAACTGCTAGTTAGGAAGCCCCTAAGCCACAATTTTCTAGAGGTTGGGAAAAGTATAGTAGCAGAATGACATAATGTGCTTTTCCTATTCTGGCCATTTTAGGAATCTGCATTTAAATGCCACTGAGGAGAAGATAGATGGGTCTTTAGTTTGATCCATTAGGTTTTTCTTTTCTCCTATATTTTAATGTAGTTTGTACTTGGGCAGAGCCCTACGTTTTGGTGGTATTAAAAACCTGCTTAATGCTTGCTGGGCTTGCAGGGATGCCTCTGGAGAACAGTACTGCTCCTGAGCAGACAGGAAGGGGTGGTTGCTTTAAGTTTTGAGGGTGTTCTGTTCAACTCCTACTGTATGTACAGGGGGAGGTGAATAAAAGTACAAAAAGGGACATATATACATTTGGAAACATGGGTACTAGTGTGATGTATAAAAGCATAATAAGAAGCTTTCCTGAAAGTATTACTAAGCAGACTGAAATCAGCAACACTGTCAAGTGTGCAAGAGCCTGATTTTGTGAGATTAACAGCCCCATTTTCTGTCCAAATAGGTTCAGATAAATTTATATGACTACTAAATAATTATACACTGCTTATCTGGCTGAACTCCCAGGTCTAAAGATTCAGCATTTCTGGAAGGTTTGCTCAGCTATGGAAAACTTTGGTGAGACATTTAAACTGCAATAGCACAGGCAACATCAGCTGATAAAATCTGCCATTTCCAGGGCTCTAGTACCACATAAATCTTCTCTTCTTTCGGCTTCAATTTTTAACGCTTCCCTGTACTAGGACATTGATCTTCTTCTTGCATTTAAAACAAGGACTATTAATGGGCTATTATGGGGTCTTAGTTTAAGATCTCTGATGCACACAAACTTACTTTGTTGCAGTGAAAAAGTGACATTACCTGCATTTGTAATAGTAGAGAACAGCTTTAATTCCATGCCTATCATAGAAGGATGCTATAAATAATAGTGTCCAAACTTAATTACACTAAATTTTTTGTTTTAATTAAGGCAAATACCATGCCCCTGTTTAATGCAATCATATATATTGCCATTAATAAACGACTTGAATTTTTTTTCACATTTATGCTGCTTGTCAAACATTATCACCTTACTTTTAATATGTTGATATCTTGGAAGTCTTGTTCTTAGTGTAATTTGAAATTTGTAGGCTAAACAGTTGTCTATTGAGTCTTTAAATTTCACGACACTAAAATATAGGCAAAATTTGACTGTTATGTTCCTTTTCACTTTTTTTCCCATTGGCACTGTACATGGTGTTGATACCTGCTCAGAGCTTTGAAATTCCTGTGTTGCTCTCTGCATGTAGTTAAATGCTCTTCAAGCTCTTGATCGCTTAGCTGTAGTATAGCTTGGAATTGCACATCTGCAAGCCCATAGTATTTGGCAAAGGAAAAATATGAATATCTAAGTGCTGCCATACTTAATCTATGCCTGTGTCTTTCTGCTCTCTCCACCAGACTGCATTCTTGAGCTCCATTCAGTTCTTGCCAACTGTCTTCATCGGCTCTTCCGAGTCTTACTCATTTCTTTCCAACTACCTTCACTGCCTTCTTGTTCCCCTTTATAGTCCATCCTAAAGCTGCTTGTGGAAAGCGCAGCTCTGCCATTTGCCAGAATACAAATCCTTGCCTGCTTTGTGTGTAGACAGCAGTGCTGGCAAGCATCCATGTGGAGTAATTATCAAGAGGCATCATCAAAGGTGCAGGAGACCTTGACTCTGGAAACCGCTTGTAAAACACACATTAAAATCAGGGACACTAAGTCTCACTGACACACTGAAGCCCATATATGTCTGCAGCTTTAACTATTGGGTTTGTTTCATTGGTTTAAAAATGCCAGTATTGGTTGCATTGAGATTATACTGACAAATATGTTACATGTCCAGAGTATGTTTCATCTATGTTATTTAAGTTTAATGTATGTTTTACGGTAGGAACTAGATGAGCCTGTATGGACTTTCAGTGTTTCAAAACAGAAGAGAAAGGAAATTTTTGTACTAACTTACAGAATGGCTCCAAATGTGAAAATTTCTGGACTCAAGAAAGCTCTAGGATGTATGCTTCATCTTAAATGATGAAATGGGGCATATGCACACACCTGGAGCTGAGAAGTGCCTCAGTACCGTTACAGAAATAGGCACTGTGGAAAACAAGGTGATTAATTTTTTGGATTCAATGTTTTCAGTTTCCCCAATCAAATGCTGGAACTGTATGGAAAGAATTGTTATTCTGGAGGTGCAGTGAGAGTGGTAAGGTTTGACATCTCATGTACCTTTGGGCCACTCAGAGTGGGGACATGAGTCCAAACTCAGCACAAGCTGGCAGACACTACTTTATCCAAAGGTAAGACACAACAGATGAATTGATTTGGGTCATAATGCCATGGAGAAAACCTCTCCCCAGATTCTGTCAAGCAGCCTGCAGTTGCAGGAGTTGCTGTTTCATATGGGAGGTGAATTTGATTCCTCCTCCTGCATAAGACAGAAGGATTTCCTCACTCCTCACACTATGAAACAAAAGGACTATTAATGTGGTCCGTACCTTATTTTTGTGGGGAACTGTTGCTCCAGCCCCAGTGTTTTGTAGAGTAACTTAGCAGGCATGATTTGTTAATCGCTTACTTGGAGGGAGCGGCTTACCTCATCACTAGGAAAAGAGCAGGGATTCCTCCAGGGTTTCTGGAGATGTTGACAGCCCACTGCCCAGGTGGTGGTCTGTGCCAAGGTGTGACAGTGTGACATACTGCTGTGTCAAGAAATATAGACATACCCATGATGGCGGAATGTCACTGCCTCCTTTATAGCCCAGGTAAGCATGTAGATGCCAGGCTTCACTTTTATATTGCTCTGCTTGCTAGTCTGTTAGCTTATTCCTCTTTCTTAGAACTGCCTTGAAGATTGATAGAGTAAAAATAGTGGTGCTAGCAGGAGAGAAGCAGTCTCAGTTGTAACTTGTGAAAGAGCTTAACGGTGAGAAAGTCACCCTCAATCCTGTGAGCTGGTGGCAGATGGTTGTGGTAGAACCAGGCTGAAGCTGGTGAGAGCTGTTGTGGCACATCTTCCCAGATGCTTCAGTCTCCGGTGCTGCCACCGCTTGTCACCTACACCCCATAAAAGCTGATAAACTGGATCAATGCAAGTTTTGGATTAGGCAGCTCATTGAATTCAGTGCAGCATAGGGAAACTGGTGGAGCCAGACCACAGTTACTCTCTAGGCCATTTGCAGCATCGCAAGGATCAGACAGACTGTCACAGCATCTGCTTCTCTTGAGCCAATGTGAGGACAATGTGAACACTGAATGTGCAGGTGTGCTGCAGGTGGGAGGACAGAGAGCGTGGGGATGCAGTGAAGCCATTTTGTAAGATGTGATGTCACTCTATGCACAAATCTGCTGAAATCATGCTGACTGTGGCATGGAAAATTATTCCTACACATTAAAATTTTTCATTTAGTATATGATAAAAGGCAGCCTGTAATCTTGTGGTAAGGTTTTTGGCCAGTGCACTATGGAGTCATGAAGATATAAAAACACCTTTTGACCTTAAGAACGATGGAGTTTTCTTTGCTTCGATGGCCTGAACTGGACATAGTTCAGTGATCTTCCTTGCATATTACAAGACCCATTTATTTGCTAGGGTTTTTTTAAAAATAGTGTTGAGATTCTCTTTCTGAAGTGATGAAAATGATTTCTGGCTTTGCTCTTGCAAACTGCACGTTGTTTTTGCAGAATCTGCTGGATTATTAATAAGCCACTAACTGCATATGATAATAACTATAGAATTAATAACTACATTTACGGTAGTATACGTATGATTTAATTTTAGAATATGTATTAAAGCTTTCAGTCAGTATGTCTAATGTTCTTACTTGGGTGATTGTTATTTTTACCTTCAAATTAAAGTAAAAGTAAGATATGATCATAGTCATGATTTGTCATTCCAACTGGAATTAGTCATTGGTCATCAAGATGCTAATCAAGTTACCTGTTTCTAAGTAATTAACTTAATTTTACTGGTATGTGTGAATAACTTCCAACTGTATCAAAATGTTCAACAAAGTCTGAAATTTCTGTTTGGATTAGATTCATTTTACCCAGCTGCAGGCACTCTGATGGTCAGGTGTATAGGTGAGGTTAGTAGCCTAGGCTGCTGCTGTTATCAGTGGAGACAGGTATGTCTCCAGAAGAGGCACACTCTCCTTGTCTCAGACCTCCATTGTATGAAAGATCAGATCACTATCCAGGGTGCCCATCTTTCCTCACTGATTCTAGGTCTGGACAACTTTAGGGAGACCTGTAAATCTGGCACCTCGGCCAGATCAATCCCTGTAAATCCCATGTTGCTGAGAGAAGTTGCCACGTCCCAACTTCAGCAGTGGTTCCCTAGGGTCAGGACAGCTACTGGAAGGGCTGAAGTGATGCCAAGACCTTGATGAGCTCTTTTCTGTGGCATGTGGCTCAGGCACAGAAATAAAACAGAATAATGTCACATTAGAAAAGCCACTCAGAAGAAGAAGCCTGGGGCAGGGGTGTAGAGGGTCTTTCTTGCTAGAGTGGGCATGGAGTGAAGTACAATTTCATTGCTGCAGCTCTGCTGCCAGTCGAGTTAAACCTCAAGATTTACGCAATTAGTAGGTATGATGCCTGAGTCTGTGGCACTGATTCGGTATTTTTGGTTGCCCCAAACCATCTTGCTTTCTCGGCTTCATGTTCGGCAGCACTCCTGCTAAGAAGATGACGCTTGTGGCCTCTCCAGTGTCGTGGGAGTTGGGTAAACTCGTTCCCCGCACTCGCTCCCGTTCCCCTGCCGGCGTCGGGCACCGGGAGGCACGGCGACTCCACGGGGACAGGCGCCAGGGCTGCCGGCCGGAGCCGGGACCCGCGGGGTCGGATGCAGAGCCCGTCCGCAGCCCGCGGGTGGGATTTGCTGGGGCGGCGGCGGGCGGTGGGGGGGCAGCGGTGGCACACCCCCCCACACCCCCCCACCGCT
>WTSP01026277.1:0-15953 GCA_025331215.1 Actenoides lindsayi
TTCATGGCTAGCGCTAACGAGACACAGCGTGGCATCCCCCGGACCCGTAACTGGGTTCCACCCCGCAACCCCTGCTCTGTTTCTCATTGGGGAGCCCCCCCCCCCCCCCCCCCCCTTTCTTCTTGATGTTTCACGAGTGTAAATGATGTCAGTTCAGAGAAATTAACTGACAAGTGGTTATGATGCCCATTCTGAGAGTACTGAGCTCTGTAGGCAGAGTAAATGACAGGACCTGGAGATTGGATTGCTCACTAAAGCCTGCTGCTAGAAACTTTCATCCCAAGGAAAATCCCCTATCTGGTCTCCCCCAGTATTAGAGATGGGCAAGAGCTGGAATGAAGTAATAACAACTCTGAACTTCAGGTGTTTTTTAAATGGTCAGAATAGAGGCCAGCTTAAATATATCCTCCAATAGAAGGAACTCTTATCTTCGCATTTCAGCATGAGTACCTTTTGGAAGGATTAAAACACAGATAGGTGGGTATTTTTGTATTTACTGTGTACTCGTCGTGTTCCTTTAGATTGACTACTGTTGCTGATCAATGGAATAGGATTATGGCAAGACGTTCTATAAACTGGAATTATGTCACCTGACAGGAGCCAGGATATAGCTGGACTGTTAACTCCGGTTTTCCTGATTGTCAGACTTGATAGACATCAGCTATTATTATTGTTCTCTTATCTGTTCTCTGCAAGAATGTGCTTCATGTTTGGCCAAGGTGAAGCAAAGCCTTCTTGGGCACGGGTGACAAAAACTGCAACAGGCTATTGCAGCACTTCAAAAATTTCTGAATAATTTACATTTAACTCTTCATGCGGATGAGTTTATTTTCAGTCTTTGATCAGATTCCAATGGTTGACAGTGTGCATGGGATACCTCTCACTGATGGTTTTTACTGGGATATGATTTTACAGACACGGCATACTGCGAGCTCTCGGCAGGGCAAGTTGTTGCCCTACATATATACTACAACATACATACCACTTTTAATCCTTAGTAAACCAGATTGAAGCAGGAAGGAAAAGGCAAGTTACAGACATATTTGTTTCCTAAATTTAACAACTACTGTGACTGTGCAAGAGTGCTCCTTGGGGATAGCACATTTTCTTTGCAAGATAGCTTCTGTTAGATGAAGTCACAGGCTGATACATAACAGATGTATTTATATGTAATAAATCAAAGTTATATTAATAATATCCTGAACAGACAAATCAGAGGCTGAATTATGCTCACTGTAACTGAATTCAGTGAAAGCAAAGTTATCTTTAGAAATGAGGTTGACTTCAGAAATGATGAATATTTGCAAGTACAGAAAAGACTAAGATCTCAAACTGTAAAATAACCAAGTGAGTTTTTTGGTTTCTCAGCTTGATCCAAAATATGTTATCAAGCATTGCTGAAATGCAGAGATATTGTAAAGGAATAGAGCATCTTTCTTGATGTAAAACCTTTCTTACAAGGCCGTGTCAGCTGAGAGAAAGAAGAAATACAGATCAATTTATTCCTAAAGGTAACTCTGCTGGACAAAGATTCAGTGCTTGAAACACAGAGTTCTTAGTGCACCTCTAAAGCATCGTTCTGGTCCTGCCTGGTTTGCAGAAGTTACAAATTACAGAAAACTGAGTTTAAAAATGATTTCTAAATACGAGATCAGTTTAATCTCTGTGAGGCACAGATGTATGCAAATATACTTGTCATGTATATAGATACATATGTTACATATATATGTTAACCTACAGTAAATAAGTCTTACTTCCCCAGTATTTAAATGGAAAATAGGGCTGTTGCTTATGGTCACCATATGAGTCTTTGCAGTAGGATATTGGCATGTCTCTCTAAATAAATAAAACACAGAATGGGAACTACTGTTTACAGGAAATTTAACAGCAGTGATCAAATCTGTCTATTAAGTCCAGGAAAAATATTTCCTAAATGTATTAATAATATGTTTCAGCCTAAAAATAAATATTCCTGCTCACACAGGTACAGATAAGATAAAAGTTACTGCTTTGTCAGAAAATCTAGTATAGCATTTGCAACATACAAACACTTCAAAAATAAAGAAGATCCATAGTCCAAATTAGAAGTCAAGTCCTCACAATTGGTGCATAGTGAGGGTTACCTTATAAAATTGCAATAAAAAACTGATTACTGTTATGAAAATTTGTTGAGATTATGCTTGTGTTGGGATCACGTGATTAAATGATACTGAGATTGAGAGGCAGGTATTGGGGCAATGAGTCAAGAGTCCGTAGAAGCTACTCTAAGCTTCAGCTAAACTTCATGTTTTATTAAGGAGCTATTACTCTCTGCTTATTTTGTCCAACATTGCACTTGCATTTTCTTTTTATTGCTTCTGACAGAAAATAAAGACTGCTCATGCAGCTGAAGGATAGGAATTCCTGTCGTATCAAACGTATATGGAACTTTGTAACCATTTCCAGTGCTAGGTGACATGAAACAAAATTTAGAGCCTCTTTGCAGCATATTAGAGGGTCTTGTCATTATGAACACATCCTTCATTGCTACTGCTTTTTAGAATTTTCATTCAAAATCCTTTTGCCTGGGATTCAATTTTATATACGTAGCTTTACTTTAAAAGGAAATTATCCTCATACAGAAAGAGAATATTAGGCCTCAGTACCTTTCTCCCTGATTCCAACAGTCTTGCTTAATAACAGATGCACTGAGTTTAAAGCTTGTGAAAAATGAGCCTGTAATGTGTGTTGTATACAAACTTTAGTTCTATTTAATCACTTTTATGCTATTTCACAGTTCTTCATTTCATACGCTTGTGTAGCTACCTAGTAAAAATATATAATGTATGACTTTGTACTACAAACTGTTAATTTATAATAATTTTATGTCATCTACTGTAATTATGGTACTGTGTAATCTGTACTAGTTGACAATATTTTGGCAGAAGCACCTACTGTAATATTTACAAGGCATTTCTGGCTCTGCTTAATTTTCATTGTGCTCACAGTTATTCTCCTGAGTTATTTGAATACTAGTATATAAAAATGGCTGTTGTTTACTTTGCTTCTTGACTAGTTAATCAAACATATTTTAATATCTTGGAGCTTTTCAAGAAAGAAATTGTACTCCGAAAAATCCATTATATGCAAACAGAGAAAGTAACCAAGTTCTGCTGGTACTGAAGTAATTTTACACCATTTAAAGCTAAGCTCTGTCATTTAATCATTTAACTCGCTCAAAGTTTTTTACTGAATTTTTATTTTCATTATCACACTAGATAACTAATGTAATTCCTCGATCTCTATAGGTGTCGTAGTTACGTTGAATAGCTGAACGTGTCAAGAGTATTGTCACTGCAATCAGTCAGATTTCTAGAAGAGCTCAGAATATTGGGAACTCTTCAGAAATTGTACACTTCTTTATCTGTGGTAGGTTGTTTGCTATCCAAATGGAAGCTGCTAGCTGATGAGCACATCTTGAAAGTGATCACTTCTGTAGTTAACAGGAGCTTAAACTTCTTTCAAATTCAGATCAGGCTACTGAGGAGGAGCATGTGATTATAATTTAATTTATAATAATAGTAAATTTCATGTTTGTATTTTGTTCGTGTGTCATTAAATATACTATGATGAAATATTGAAGTCTTTGTTTTGTGATAAGGGTAAGTTATGTGGTACAGTGAATCTCGCACATTAAATACGCAGGAGAAAATGAATTTGCAGCTTGTTCTCATTTTTTTTAATTGCAGATCATCGACGCTGCAGCTACTGAGTTTTGTGGATGTTTATAGTTCTGTATGGTACAGTGAATGAGTTTACATTAGCATTTTGATTTGGATCAGGAGTGTATATTTGAGGTAAATGTCCTGATTGCCTCCAGGTAATCATGCTTTCATATGCGTCATGAAGCAGTCTTGGCTCACACCAACTGGATTATTTTTGGATGAGTAGTTGCATTCCAGGAAAGCATCTACCTGTTAATAGGAGTATTGTCCCTGGAACCAGACCACTCAAGGTGCTAAATAGCTCTCCTCTCAGCAATACATACATAGTGGACCTTGAGCCCTCAAGGCCAACTTTGTCGTTCTGTAGACCTCCTCCTATTTTGCAGCACTGTAAATTTTACTTGCAAGTTACTGTTGAATTTGAATAACAACACTGGCAGCTAAGAATTGCTATGATTTTGGTATGTGATTCCTCACAATTTGTTTGCGAGACCCTTAACTTTTAGATTTATAATAGGAGTGTAAGAGAACATAATTTGCCACATCCGTAAGGGGACTGGATTACTCCTCTAAAAGAGCAATAGAGGTCACCTCTCTTGCTTTACAGAGTTAATTCTTTTCTAATTTAATAAAACTTTTAACAGTATGTGTGAAAATTCTTTCTCTTTCATGAGCTTGTGCTGATCAAAAAACAGTGATTACATTCAGCTTTTAATGTTAAGGCAGTTGTGGTGTTTGGAGTTAATGGAGATTACTTCTCTCCAGGATATTGGCTTTGAAAATAATTATGCTATGTAGTGCATGTGGAATTTGGTCTCAGTGCTGCTTTTCTGTTCCACTTGGATATTCTCATTTAGGTTAAGGTGTTCCTTTGACCCATTCTTTAGTCCCTTTGCATGTGCAGTTTGCGATGAGTTAGTATTTCTTCTTCATTCAAGGTGGGGTTCCATGATTTATCACGAAGTTAGGTTGGTTCTTTGTTTCTCTGCTCCATTGCAACAGATTCTCTTCAATTCCAGTTAAGTTTTTGCCCCTTCAGCAGGCTTCTCTTTACAATTTGTGATCAATATAAGAGAGAAGCTTGTGCAAAGCAAAGTATTATTTATTTCTCAGTACAGGGCATTGTCTATGAAGAAAGAAAGTACAACAAAGGCCAAGATGCATATTACATAACCTAAACCCTAATCCTCCTATTCAAGTTCATGTAGACATCAGCATGGTCTAAGCATCTCTCCAGTGTTAGGCTGAATGTGATAGATTGCGTCTCTGTAGTTTCTTATTTAACCTTGTTTGCATAAATGCCTGAGGATCAGACAATATTTTTGATAAGGGGTTTGTTATGTTTTTCCATTGGAGCAGGAGAAACAACTATATCTTTTGAGTCCACTAGGAAAGCTCTGTACCAAATTACTCCATGTTCTATGAAACGAAGAAGTCTTACATTAATCAACAAATAGCAAGCAAACTGCAGGACTGATGACAGCATGATAGCACTTTTTTTCTTTATAGTGTTATTTCAAGATATTATTCTCTGTACTTCCTATATTTGTACCTCCTCCAGTGAAGACTATGGCAGCAATTCCCCCTCTCACCTTAATACAGCCTTTGTAGAACCTATATGTTTGTGAAAACCTCCCAGTTCTACCTTACTGTAGCTGGGAAAAGGTCTTAGTAACTCAAGAGGTGACACATTTTCTTATGAACTGGTACCTGTCGTGGAGGCTGCAGTGGTGCTATAGGAGCCCATGTTAAGGAGGAGACGTAAACCAAAGACTTTGTTGTCATTAGTTATTCTAGGTCTGGGGTGTCCATCACTTTGTAGGCACCTAGATGAGAAAGAACATTGAATATGTGATAAAATACTTAGTAGTTCTAATTGCTTCTTCATTTATATTGTACAGCTGTGGGAATGATCAAGCCATTCTCCTTTCCATCCCTGCTTGCTTTATTTGAAGACTCTGCCTTTCCCTCCCTATTGGTGTACTGCTGTGGAGCAGCAGTGACAGTGGCTCTCCTATATTACAAATTGGGGAAACTGAATTAAAAAAACCGAATTTGACAGTTGCTTGTGGCTGTGAATGTCCAGATGAGTACAGGAACTGAACTAGAGGCATCAGGAGTCAGAATTCTAAAAGCAGGACATTTACTCTGTAGCGTACACTGCAAAAATACCGGAGGATAGTAAGTTGTAATTGGGGCATTTTAGTGATGGAAAGTTCAGATTAATTGGGGTTGTAGTTTTTGTTTTGACTCAACATTTCTTTAAGGAACTCGTCTCCTGACATTTCCAATTTATACTTTAAAGGCTAATACATTTTCAGTTATAATTGAAATTATTTTTGTTTGTGGATTTTATTTGCTGTTCCAATTATTATATAAATATTTTTACAGCCTGGAGAGCTCTCTTTAGCACATTAACAAACTTGTGATCTATACTAATTGAAAAATGAAACATTTCAAAACCACCACCAAATTCAATTTTGTCCGTTTAATTTTTTTCTGTATACTGTTTCCTTTTTAATTCATTTTCCAGGTTTCCATCACTAATGAATTATTTTTTGTGTCTGTTCAAACTGTTGTACATTAGAGACAATAAGAAAGCTGACATAATACAAATTCCAGAAAGATAAAGTTGTAACATTTTCATATTTATTAAAGCTCCTGCATCAACAATGAAGATGAAAATATTAGATAAGTTATTTTGTGTACAAAAAAAATGATGTATCTGTAGGAAGACTTCAGCATAGTTATTGATTCTGAAGATGATTCTATTCATTTAATCCCTCATGAATACTTTCATTCTGATCACAAGAGTCATCTAGTGCAATTAGTGATTATGAAAAATGTCAGCATGCAATTACTCAGAGTTATAAAAAAATATTCAAAACAACAGCCAGAAGAATATTCAGTAAAAACAAGTAATTTTAGGTCAAAGTGGAAAAGTAGTTTTGTATTCAGTTAACAGAAACATCAAAAACTATGAATAAATTTGCCATTCGCCCTGAGATAATACACTGTATTTGAAGGTCCCACATCTGGGCTTTTGTTGTGCTGAAGGGAAGTATACTCCAAAGGTACAGACTTTTCCCCAGGAAGATCCTGTTGCCGTTTCTGACTTGAATTATTTTATGTCAGCTATTATTGCAATGCAAAACTGCTTCCTCCTATCAACAATTAAATATTCCTTTGGAATCTGGAAAAAGCATTTGGAAGCTTTTAATTTCGTTTGATGGAATTCATAATAGGAGGAGTAAAACCTCTCTGCTGTTGAGAACTAGATTTTGTTTAGAGGTTAAGGCATTTTAAGTAATTTTGGGGTAGATTGTGATTCTCTGAAGTGGCATTTGATTCTGAGTTTAGCCCCCGACTCTATTGCAAGGCTCCATCACTTGTTTTGATTAACGTGGGCCTGATGGGCAGTCCATAACCACAGCTCTATTTTCTACCTGTCTGGGACAGCTCCCATGTTACTAATGTGGTGGTGTTTTTCTAGGCATGGTAAGAAAAGGAGGGAACATATGGTAACAGAGTGACACTTCATCCAGTTTGATGTGTTTTTTAGGAAGTGGCTTAGATGCTGAGTCAGAAAGTGATTTGCTTTTAAGATGGTCCAGACCATCCAGGAGGAAGTGATTTTACAATACAAATTCCTCTCAACTTGACACACAGATCGTCATCTGACTCAGAGAAGCAAACCCATTGCTGTTTCTGACACAGTACAGCCCTTTTTAATGCTTCTGTGCTTAGACAATGTTTGAAGCCAATTGTTTTGGGCAAAAGTGATTACTGTTCAGTGTTTCATTCCTCTTAAATTTTCAAGCCTCCAAGCCCAGTAAACCAGCCCTTTATCGCAGGATTGATCAGTGTTGGGTTGTCACAGTGTCTTCAGTGCTTCGTATGCTGGTCATGAACAAATAAGCAGCATCAACTGACCCCATTCTGTCCATCTCCTTGAGAAATTAAGCCAATTTCAGATCAGGCCCCAATAATTGAAGTTTTCCAACTAAGGGATAATATCCTCTTTGCCCAGCCAGCACTTGCACTCAAGGTAGAAGCACATAGTTCACAGACCTCTGCCCTAGAAGTGCCCCAGTTCGCTATTGATTTTATTGTAGCAGAGAAGAATTCAACAAAGACCAAAACCTGGTGATCTTGGATGCTTGTCTCAGCAAATAATATTTCCTGCAAAATATTAATGAGTACCCAATGAGAGCTCTATTTTTGGCTACGTTATCTGCCTGAGATTAGTGTTGATGCAAGTCTCCTGACACTATTAAGGTGTTTGAGATAATACAACAGTTTCTTTCATGCAAAACAGCTTCATTGATTCCAGAGGTGTACACTCAATACAAAGCCACTTACATTATCATTTACTAATTAATAATTTAAAAAACGGATTTTTTTGTTGAGTTTAGATTTGCATGGTTAATAATGAACTTAACACCATAACTGAAGGGTATTCTATTTGTGTACTACTGGCAAAATTATCAATAATAACCCCATCCAGAGTCAATATTATGATGTAAATGTGTTTCCAGTTGGTGCTTGTGATTAAATATAAATGCTTCTTTATGCTTTTTAAATTACTTGTTCATGTTCAATAGGTTCTTTCTAAGCTGTTGCGGGAACTTACCTTACTTGCAGTTGAACTGAGGCCCCGAAATGATGTGGATATATCTAACCATTTTTAAGAACTCATATCACAATAAGCATTCGAGCTTTAATGTATTTTATCCCATTGAGTGGCATATCTACATTTATGAGACAATTAGGTATTTTTACCAAGGTGACCTGTAGTTGAATAGTCATCAGGGTGTTTCTCAAATCCAAGTAAAGTCAAATCTGTGCATGGTTTTAACAAAATGAGTTTAGTTAGCCTTTCCTAAGCAGACTAGGTTTTCATAAGTTATAAAATGTCATAATTGTGAGAGGCCCAGGCAGTACTTAGAAATTTTTTGCAGAATAGAGGGAGGAAAGGCTTTGAGGATGGATTGATCTTCCAACTGAAACATGGGGCACACATTCAAACTGCCTCTATGTACCTCATACTACTATTTACTGTGTCAGCTTCAGCATTTCTTAAAGATTTTTGTGTCTCTTTTTTGATGAGGACTATCAGGAAATACTACAAACTGCATTGTCTTAGGCATTTACATACCAGGAAAGTTGGTCCTAAAGCTGGAAAACTCAATCACCTTGGATGTATAGTTTTTGTTTGCTTTCATTTTGTTGGTATGTTTTAAAGTCAGATGTTTTATGCTTAAAGCACAGCAGAATGTGTTTTTGATGGACCTTAATTTATGCTTTTGGTGTTGATGAAATATGTCCTCATGTTCTGGTTTGTTATGCAGGGGTATGAAGTTGTGGAAATGGTGATTATAAAAAGTCCATTGCACCATTGCCCTCAGTGTTTGAATAGGTCTCTGGGTGAGAGAACCCAAAGTCATTGTGGTCGCCAAAGTCCCAGGGTGGCTCGAAGGAAACGGAGCAAATCATGTGAGTAAGAGGTGAAAGGCCAGGGACACTGCTGGGTTGGCCAAGTGCCTCTCAGTCATCTGGGCACACATCCAGTTCTGAGAATTTTATCTGAAAGGGCCGGTGAAAATATGCAGCTTAGCATTCTCTATGCATTATTTATTTAAATATTTGGAGGTAGTATTTATTACATTAAAACAGCAGAAAGAATATCAGGAGGAAAGGAAACCTAACTACTAAACCAATCTCTGCAAGACATCAGTAAAGTGTGGATCAGTTATTATGAATTTTTAGATAGGTAACTAAGAATCTTGTTAATGAACAAGGACTTCTGAGTGGTGTGCTCAGCAGGTTGGTAATTGTTTTATGTCAAAATACTTCTATTTTGGTTATGTTTTAAACAATGCTAGGCAAAAGGAATTATTTTTGACTGTGGCCTAATACAGCATCTCTATTTCTAGTTCAGACTGAAACTTCTCTGATTGTCCCTTTCTTCCTTGGAAGAACTGGCATACTTTAATTCTTGCTTCAGTTATTGAATACAAAAATGCTACATTAAAAAAGAAAGTTGAAAGCAGAGTATTAGTGGGAATATAAATCCAGCATGGGAAATCCAAATTAAACAACATTGCAGTACATTCTGAGATAGGAAAATACTGAACATGAGTGTGCTTTGGGAGGTTTAATCAGTCATTACAGATGAAGCTGGCAGGATGGAAAAATGGGAAGGATGAACCATGTGAGAATTTCACCTTTCTCATGTGAGCAAACATATGCACGTTTGACAACCTTGTTCTCTAAAGCTGTTCTGTTTTCTTCCTTCTGCCTTCCAGTATGCCAATAAGATGAGCTATTAAAAAGCTATACTTTTTAATTACTAATGAATTGGTCTCATTTGTCAGATGTCTGAAAATGAGAACACTTTTTTTTTTTCCAAAGCCCCTTTGCTTGTGTGAATAAATAGCTAAAAGGTCTTTACCTCCCAAGGGGTGTGCAGTCAGGAAAAGGTGGAATTAGGCAATTAACAAAAGAAGAGAAAGCAGTGAAATAAGAAGGAGTCTTCTGAAAAAGTAGGTGTTATCCTGAACTCCCCACAGCCATTCTGTGGGGTTCCACTTAATTGAGATGAATAACACGGTTTCATAAAGAAACCAGTGGAAGGTGCCTATTTAAACTTTCTAACTAATTAATAGTTTCTCAAGGATGCTCAGCAGCAGGGAAGTTAGAGTGTTGCTCATGCTATTACCATGGTGTTTGCCTTTATGTCTAGTTTGCCTTTCCATAGGAAGAACAAAGATCTCTGGTAACACAGATCTGTCCATCTGTCAGGAAGGGAGGGGTTCAGTTGCTGTAACCACTGGGTGCTTCTCATTGCCTAAATGCTGTCACAATTCCAAGACAGTTGTTACCTTTCTGACTGTTATAGAAAAGAGATGAACAAATATGTGGGTTTAATTGTTATTATTTTCATCTTTGCATCAAAGAAGAAATGAAAGATAACGTTTTTCATTATTTATATACTACTGCTTTTTGTGATTCACTGAAATGGGCACATTGCTAGAAATTTGCAGGCATCTCATTGTGAACATGAACTGCCTTCCTGGAGAATGTGACACATCTTCTGTGGCCACTTCATCCTATCTATATCACAAAGATCTCTACCTCACTGTAATATTCTCAGAAGATAGTAATCTTCTTGTGGAGACAGACTTTTGAATCTTTTATAGCAGTCAGCTTTCTGAACATTTGGAGCTTATTTTTATAAAACATTTCTTCAGAGTATACAGGACACATACTGAACAAACAATAGATTGTGCTTCTTTTTAGCAAGTTCTGGATGCCACCTGCAGAGCACACAGATCCTTCAGTGCTTCCAGCAACTTAAATGTTTTCTGAAGGGTTTGATTTTTTTTTTTTCTTCTATGTTATCATGTCAATGGGTTTGCTTGTGTAACTGTAAATTGGTTTGCTTACAGCTTGTCCATGCTGGACTGGCCTTGTGAGAAAGTTTGTTCACCTTCTGTGTTGACAACCTAATGTCAGAATGTAGGTATGTCTTTGTTTCCTCCTTCACCAGCTTGGGTAAAAGCCTTCTGTTCCTAGCTAACAGTTACTATGGGGTTTTGCAGGTGTTAAACACTCATTTACTAAAGAACATCCTTAGATGAACAGAAGGAATTGTAATATCATAAGTAACCAGTTCCCACTAATGTCTGAATTAGAGCAACAAAATGCATGGATTTCACATTGCCTAATATCTTTCACATTGCCAGTGTAGGAAATGTTTAAAGAAGGCAGTGGTCACTATCTTGCTAATTGTTTATACCTCTTTTTACATTCTGCCGTGTGTTGTTTTTCCTTCTGCTCATCTCTGCCCCCCCCCCCCCAGTGTGTTTTTGCAGAGGAAGTCACGTATCTGCTAAAAAGTATTTGCCATATAGCTGTTCAGTACATGATTTTTCTTGATGGTATGTTTGTTTTCTAAGCATTTTTCTTTGCTGCCACTTTTCTCTACTTTCCAAATTCAAGTAGACTTTCTGGATGGCTCAGTTACTTCAGAAGTATTTGGCAAACAAGTTATTTCTCACTAGGAGAAGCAACAAACTTAATCCAGGTTATCCTCTCTGCTCCCTGAGAAGAGGTGCCTGCTTAATCCTGTAGAGAAGTAAATACTGTCTTGAACAAAAAATCCCTATGCTGTAAGATTGCTTGATTTTTATTTATTTTATTTTTGTCCAGGAAGGGAGATTTTTTCTTTAACTGCTGTATGAAGAGCTGAATCAATACAAGATAAGACCTCAGAGGTCTTTTTTCTCATGTTGAACTATAGGATAATCCTGTAGTGTTTTACACCTTGGTATATGTGTTGCCTTCCTTCGCTGCTTTCCATGGCAACCTGAGGCTGTACCTGAGTATAAAGTCATACCAGGAACTCTGTTACACAACAGGGGATGACTAAACCATAGCAGTCAACTTATAAAATGGTCCTTTTCCTTAATAAGCCTTTGGTATTGATTTAGTCATATGTATCTATGCTCATTCTACATGTCTCTGAAATCATACTGTTCAGTGGTGAATGATGTTAAACATGTACATGAGGTGGTGGCATGTTGATGGATTGAGCTGGTATCATCTTCACAGCTTTTTTACAGGTATCTATTTTCTCAATTGTATAATTTTTGCAAGAGCAGCCACCCATCCTTGGTGCTCCCATAGCCTAGAGCAGCTGAAGGGTGAAAGGGATCTGGGGGCTGCCTTTAAAACCGACAGTCAGAGAGAAAAGCAAAAGAGAGGGGAAGTGCAGAGCAGCCATGCAGTGTATCAAAAGGGATGCGAAAGTTTATTAAAATAATGACATTAGAAAGTCATTGAAATTTATAGATAACCAGGTTCCTTTAGAGCAGTAGTGTTAAATATGTTGTGCCATAAAGTTGAAAGGCAGCATAGCTGAGCTTTGGTATCAATATGGAGGCTCTGCTTCCTTTCATAACATCATACAAACACACAGTACTTTAATGTCACTTTCTATAACCAACTTGATGCAAAGGTGTTTGACTCTGTTGTTACTATCATTTTATATGTTGATGTAAAATCATAGACACAAGTTGATTTTCTAGAAAATGCTAGACATATCTTTTGTTTTTTCTTGGCATTTCTGATCTTCTTCGATTTTGAGCTCTTGTAATGAGCTCAAATACTGTAACTCAAATTCCCTTGAAGTCTTTGTGAAACCTGCAGAGCTCAATCTCTTTGAAACATGACATGAAAATTCAGTTTTCTAGTTGCTACTGTTTTTCCTGCTTTTACTTTATATGATGAATCTTGGCTACTGTAAAGAGTAACGATGAACTAGCTGGGTTAACTGTTTGTTTGATAAAGCCATAGCCGAAATAATGATAGGCAGTGCAAAGCGATTAGCAAGCCATGTTAGTGTTTTCTGGCTGGTGGCAAGTTTAATAATGTTCTTGTTATTTGTTTTCTTTTTTTTTTTTTTTTAAATCTCCTAAATATAAGGAATTTCTGCCATTTGGAGAACACCCCTCTTTGGTGTTTCACAAGCATACAGCTTAATTTTTATCATCAAAATAGATCTATTAAATAATATGCGTTGGGAAGTGAATACTCGTTGCTGCATCCAGAAGCACCAGCTTGAATGTTTTCATACTGGCACAAGACAGACTTTTTGTTCTGTACTCTAGGATTTGATAGCAAAATTAAAAAGAAAGGGAAAAGGTACAAAGAAAATAAGTGAATGCTGAATCATCATTTATTTTTACAGAATATTTTCTTGTTTTCCCAACTGTGAGCAGTGGGAGGAGAGCAATTTGAGAGTTTTACTGGTTCATGGAGAAAGTATGCTACAGAATACAACTCATTTGTAAATTTGCTTCGCGCCTTTCTCATTTGTGCGTGTTTAGTCTTTGCACATGCAGTGTAAAAATCACTATTCCTCTACAGTTACATGGGACAAAGTTTCCCGAGACTGTCAGGACTTAGGTGCATTACTCTGTTTATTTCCTTGGATGCTTTGGACTCAATTTTAATGACGGAATCTAAATGTATATAAAATATTCTTAATATTAAAAACCTCTTTTTACATCTTAATGTGAGCTCTTTATAGTTTTCCTTCCTATCAACCAAGAAGTTCTCACTACCTTCTTGTAATTTCTCTCTGTGTCATTCAGAAAGTCTTATTTCATGGGAAGATTTTTCTGTGCCAGGAAATCAGCTTTTTTATTATTTGACAGATCCCAGAGTCTGGTATCTTGCAAAGATCACATTTCTCAGGAAAACGCTGTATCTTGTGAAGGAAAGATTAAATGCTAATTTAATGGCAGCATAATGCCTGTAGCCTTCTGCCTGCTTCTTCAAATCCTCTCTGTCTGCAATATCAGTTATGTTTTTCACGCACAAATTTAGGGGCAAATTATCTTACCGTTTGCACTGGCGCAACTGGTGAAATACCTTAGTCAGGCAATGGCATTGAGTTCCAAACTTTCATTGAGATTTTGCCTATTTTCTCTGCCACGATCAATACAGGGAACTGCGTGCAATGCCAGCAGGATTGTGTTGGCGTTCTGCTCTCTTGAGAACATTTTCTGGTAGAAAGGAATAGGAATGTTTAAAGCGTACACAGGAACCTCGTCAAAATTCTCTGCAGCTGTAGTTTGACAATATTACACAGACTGAAATGTTTGCTTATCAGAAAAGCTGAAATGTTTAAAGAACATTGATCTACATTTCTTGTCAGTTTACTGTCTCCATTGGCACAACATTTGGAAGGATTCTGATTTATGAAATGGAGAGTGCCTCAGACTTACATCTGCAGTGAATACTCCGTTACCTCTTTTTGAGCTTTGGAACAATAACTCTCTCCCACCTAAACACTTACAGAATGTGAAACATATGATAGATCTGTGCAAGTTGTTCCTATTTTCCACCTTATGCTATAATGGCAACTGCTGCCAATCAGCAAAACAAGGAAGTTTGGAAATAGCAAATTTCTGTGAACACCACAGGCTTCCTTAATTTCCTTGAAATTAAGTACAGGCACTGTTGAATTGTTGACATTTTTCAAAGCTGAGAGTGTGTCAGTGTTAGTGACACAAGATGTTTAACTGCTTGTATCTACTTTGTGTCTTCTGTAAATGAGCTCTGCCAGATCACGTGACTAGTTTTCTGGTGTTTATCCAACCCTGTCCAGAAGTTGTGATAACGGAGTCAGATGGAAAATTTCTATTGGAATGATTTTTAATTTATTTTTTTTTTAAGTGAAAGAAGCATTTTTGTGATAATTTGCAGTCAGCCAAATTGCTGAGCAAAGCCTTGAAAGGCAAGGAGTAGAAGGTTAAGTTCTGCAGGACTTGCCAGCTGACTTTCATTGAGAATTAGAGCATTGAATTGAATGTAGATACAGGACTTGTTAGTCCTTTTCTTTCCTATGGTTTCTTTTGTACAACCCCATGTTACTATTTAACAGCATCGCTTCCTTTCGTGTTCTGAGGCTATGGTCTTATTTGATCTTATTTGTGGGTGTCTTTCTGTATAACCACAGTAATCTTACGGTAGTTAACGCTTAAGAAACTGATGGGGAAGCAATAATGGAAGTGTTCCTAATTTTACTGCAATAATTCTCCATAATCTGCACAAAACACTGTTTCCTCCTGCTTCTCAGCAAAGATTTAAAAGCTGAGTGAGTTGCCATGTTACTTAAGACTTCATTATTTTTTACAAAGTATACTCCAGAGCATTTGCTCGAACATTATGAAGTATTATCATAAATGATTAAGCTGAACTATAATTGTCAAAATATGGGAAAAAAGCACATCTGGCAAAGCCTGGTTTTTCACTCCCGAATTCACATGACTCAGTAATTCACAATGGATCCTTCCCACAGCACGAGTAAGAAAGACTTTGTTACAGGGTAGGCATGTGGTTCCTCGGCTGCCTCTAACACTGCAGGCACTTCACGCTTGGGCTGATCTGTGGAAGAGAGACCTAAGTTAGAGGAAGTCTGACCGATAGAACTGAGGAAAGAGGCATAAAGGCAGAAACTTGACAATCATCAAATCCAGCCTCATGCAGCTAGCTTTATAGAAACATTTTTGTATATTGATTAGCTGAACTAGTTCTGGATCTGCTGGGTTTTTTCCTTCCCCCCCCCCCCCCCCCCCCACCCCCCCCCCCTGCCCCCGTCCCCGCCACCACCTCGCGTGCCCGACCCCTCCCCGACCGCCCAACCCCTCCGTCCTTCCTGCATCACGTTCCCCTCTC
>WTSP01026277.1:16053-26918 GCA_025331215.1 Actenoides lindsayi
GTGTTTACTACTTATACTGTAATTTCTACCAAAAGTGTGTTAATGGTCAATTTATATATATTTTTTTTTTCCTTGTGCCAGCATCAGCCTTTAGGTGAAATGTTCCTATTTCCTTGTTGCTGGTTAGCTCTATGATGAGAAAGAATTGAAAGCAGATAAAAACCTTCTCAACTTTCATTTTGTGAGGTTATACAAACCAAGAGTCTCTTCTTTAAAATGAGTTTTAATTCCCTCAGACACACCACTAATGCCGACTGAATTTATTTTCCTTGGGTGGGATTGTGCCTGTTATTGAGGTGAGGCCTCACTGTACTGTTTACATCACACAGAGTCACAGAATGTTAGGGGTTGGAAGGGATCTCAAAAGATCATCTAGTCCAACAAAAACCTCTCCTGATTTAGCCTGTATTACGTTACAGTCTTGTGATTATTTGGTGATTAGACATTAGACGCAGATTTTTTTTCTTCTATGTTTAAAACAAACAAAAAAAAGAGTTGTAAATCTCCTATAGCATTATTTTAATAATATGGTTGTCAAAGAGGATATCTCAATGATATTTTCTATGATGAGACTGTACAGGGAGGATGGATAAAGTGAGGGATTCCTAGTTCTTTCTTGTTTTGAGTCCCTGAAACACAGTAATCACCTCTGGGTGACATTTGCCTGCTGCCATTTTCCTTTCTCTTTCTCTGAAGTTTACAAAACATTTTTTGGTGGCATTTACCTTTACAATAACATTAAGATCATTACCTGCGTCCAAGTCTGATTGTGGAGGTCTTTAATGGACGTTACTATTCTTTTACTATGTTTCTCTGAAGTGATATTGATCACAAAAGGTTGTGCAGCGACTTTCCTGTTCTTTTCCTCTTTTTTTTTTATAGTGTCCTTCCATAAAGCTACTCTGCTACCGGTTTGTATTTTCTAATACTTGCAGTACAGTTAACAGTTGCCATTCTGCCGCATTGCAATTCTCTCTGATTTGCATTCTTTCTGAGGCTGTCCTCATTTGACTGCCCAAGATCCTTGTTTTAACCACACACACACACTGGTTTTGGGGGGTTTTTTGTGGCTTTTTGGGTTTGTTTTTTCGGTTGTTTTTTTTTTCTTCTTATCTGGTTAACACCAGTTAGATCCTCCACTACATCAGACCAGATCACCTTTATTATCTCTGAATTTCTTTGAGTCTTCTTCACCGTTCTTTACTTGCCAAGCCCTTCCATCCTTTGTAACTTTTAAAGAAAAGGTTCAGAGCAGGCCCTATTATTCCTGATTACTGAGCTCTTTATTTTGGGTTCCTACACAATTTCACTAACAATATGGTGGGGGGTTAGTATTTGTAAAGCAGTTTGAAAACCTTAGGTGTGTGTAAATGCTGGTTGTTTCATCTTGCATGACTTTTGCCAGATAGCAGCAGAAGCTGAATATTTTATAATTACTTAATTCCTCGGGGGCCAGAACAAAATTAGGTACTGTATATGCCAAGGTTCACCTCTTTTGCATACTTCACCTTGCAAAGACTGTATCAGATAGTGCTGAAGAGGTGGGGTTGAAAGGTTGACAAAGTTGCCTTGTGGAATTTGCATCCTCAGCAACGTTCTTGCTGAGGAGAACTATCCTGCTGAATCTGTTGCTAGTCTCTCCTACTTTATCTCTAGGATATGAGGTGAACATACTTGAGTTTTCTCAGTCTCTGTCCAGAGGGAACGCAGCTGAGAAATCTCCCACTGCATGCAGCTATCATCACTTGTCTGCCTCGAGAGCCTGGGCTCCAGCTCCCAGCCCAATCTAACAATACACGAGTGTGTGTTGCTAAGCAGTACAGTCAGACTTATTACGTACAGAGGGGGGCAGTGAGGATTCAGCAGCAGATTTAAATTATCATTTCTGAGCAATTGAATAAAAACTTGGCCTAGAAAGTATGGAATATTTTAAGATTTTAAATAACAATTGGTTTTTTCCCTTTTGTGCTCAGTGTCTGTTGTTACCGTGTTGCGGTGGAGATTTGCAAGGACCTCTTTAGGCCAAGCTGCCAGAGTAATTAAAAAAATTGAGGTAGACATTAGGAATTTGTCATCTGATGTACTTGGTTTGCAGGTCCCTGCTCTAGGATGTATGGGAATATTTCAGAGGCTGCAGGCTGGTTTGCAGGACTGGAATATGTGGGAGTGGAAGGCTCAGGGTGGAAGGCAAGGTGGGTGAAGCAACAGAGCTGTGTAAGAGAAGACCTACAGGGTCAGAGCAAAGGTCTGCATTGTTCAGCATCCAGCAGTTGTCAAAGAACAGATACCTATGGAAGAAGTTAGAGAGGAAGTACTTTGCAGTTTGTGTATCTGTGATTTTTATTTTATTTTAATTTTATTTTAGTTTCTGGTTTGGTAGATAGTAATTTCTTTTTTAACTCTTGAGAGATCTTTCTTCCATAGATGTCTGCCACTTCTAAATGTTTTATGTTGGTATATTACTCTCTTTTTTTGGAGTAATAAATTTGTAAATTATAATGTGCTTAGAAAGTTTTTATTATTAATGTTTTTCTTAAAATCTTTTTTTCTGCTGGAAAAAAAACCCAGAAAAGAAAAACCTCTAGAAAAACTTTTCTAAGAAGAAAATGTTATATTTTACAGGAACATTTTAATGAAAATGGAAGTGTTGTCCCTTTTATTACATAGGGAATTATATCCCAGTGTATAGCATCTCTGCAGAGGGATGAAATATGTTCCATTGTAGATGTGAAGCAGTCAAGGAGGAGTTTCAGGTACTTAGTCCTTCAGGGTGTTATAAGTTGTGGGTCACCAGAAGGAAACCAAAGCCCTGTATATCCTAAGTGAAGGAGGAAAAAGCTGTGTAACTACACTGTAGGTGGGAGAGTAATTAGCAGGCCAAAAGGGTTGAAATAAGAGGCATAGGACTGGAGCCTGATGGAAAAGGAGCCTGGCAACAAACAGAGGAATAGATGCAGTCCTTGCTTGGAGGAGAGGGAAAGCAAGGTGTTAGAATAAGAGGTGAGGACCTGTGGAAAAGCCAAGGGATTTCTAAGGGCTTGGGGTCAGCTCAACAAAAGAAAAGAGGACCCATTAGCAAAAGCTGATAACTAAGTAAGGAGAAGTAGTACAGAAGACAGCAAGGAAGGAATGGTCATAAGGTCAGTAGCTGAATGGAGAAGATGAGTAAATGGAAGCTAGATGGAATAGCAACAAGAGACAGTCCTAGGAAAGCTGAAATTGTGTGGGCTTTCGGCTGTGTTGAGGGTCTCTGGAAATTTGATTCCTCTCGTGTTTGAGATCCTTAGTGAAAAAAAATTAGTCTGATATTTCTCAATCTGAAGCTGTTCCCTATGTTTATTGTGTCTGCTTGTGAAGAGCAGGGCTGTGGAAATTATAACTAGCATTAGTTACAATTTTGAGAGAAGGCTATGGCACCGCTTTACTTCAAGGTTTGGATATCACTGATTAATAAAGGTCTATCAATCTATTTATGAGCCTGCTACAGACCAAATACAGAAATGTATGAAGACCTCAGAAATTATTTATGATGCATTTACAGCATAAATAGCTAAGCTGTCAACTATGATTGTAAAGTTCTTCCTCTACTTCTGCACTGTGCTTTTCATTTAATATGGCTTTGTTCAACTAAACAATTCATAATTAAAATAGGAAATGATGGAAACTTAGAAACAAACCAATCCTGTGATGGCTTTTAATAGCTGCAATAAAATATTGAGAATATAATGTCTGCCACTGTGGTGTAGACACACAGACTGTCTGTGACTGTGATGTTAGAGCTAGTTAAAAGTGAATCAAGATGGAAAGGAGACTTCTGGAAATGAAGGAAAAAAAAACTTTAGAAATTTTGCACGGCTTTAGTCTGAAAAGGATATTTTTTTTCCCAGCAATTTCGGTTTTCCAGCATGAGGTGGAATTCACCATATAGCATTCCCTGTAGTATTAAACCTGTGTATCCCTGTAGTGCCTGAAATTAACTTGGTTAAAAAGTGTACATGCTTCGTAAAGAAAAATTGCTCTGGAACTAGGAACAGGAAATGGTTGGTCTGCTATCACAGTAGATGTGCACAAACAGGTGCAGAAAATGCTATCACGAAGTCACATCGATCATTACTGTAAAATTCTGTACAACCAGACTTCTGGATTGTCCAAGTCGTAACATAAATTGATCAAGTTTCCTCCTCAAACAAGTCAAACATTTTGTCCAGTTGTTAATGGAGAAGAGAGATTTAGCATCCCATTTCAACACAGGCAGTAATCCTTCATGTGACTTTTCAACTGCAGCTTAATCACGGCCACTTACATACACTTATACCTCTATCAATGTTATTTTCCAATTTGAATGTATGTTCTCTGGGTGTATATGTATGGATAGGAGTAGTTATAGTTTGCAGCTTTCATTTTGGAAAACTAAACCCAGCCTGAGATAGACTCCTCATTCATCTCACCATCCCAGTAGGCTTGCTCCGTGCCTATTCCACAGCAAATTCATCTTTCTCAAACACAACTACATCCAGTTTCCAGATATTTTAAACGAGGACATTTGCTGAAGATGATATTTGCTGTTTCCACCCTCGCACCATGCTGATGTCACGTAACGTTTTGTGATAGACTGCACTACTGGGTTCCTTGCCCTTGTCAGCAGTTTCCAACTGCTAACATGTTGTCACAAAATTCTTAGCGATACTAATAGTGATCTATTTCTACTGACAGAAGGTGACTGAAAATAGTTTTGTGAAATATAATAGTTCAAACTAGATAATCCTTTAATGATATTTAAAGAAAAAAATAACGGGCTTTTAATTCCTTGTTCTAGGACGTAAAGAGCTGACTTTTTTTTGTCAGTTAAGAGATGAGTCATTTTTGGTGTTTCTGGGCCCATACAGAATTGAGAAATTGCTGAAGGAAGGAGACAGAACAAGTAAGACAGAAAACAACCCCCTGTTTCCTCCAGCTTCCCTGCCAAGGAAAGATTTCGCACATGATGTAGTGCATTAGAATTAGACGGGAGGAACTATTTTATTTACTAGCTTCTGCGTAAGATGTTTTGCTGGCAATATTAAATGATCATTTTCCAGACATAGTCTAAAAGTTTCTCCACACTTGGCAGATTGGCATGAGAAGTCCAGTAACTAAATTTTCCCTGATTTTATGGAGGCTGTCAGCGGCAATATGGAACTGGAATTAAATCACATTCAGTTTGTTAACACTAATTGTGATATATGGCACAATAAAAGTTTTGGTGTTTCATTTTGACTCGTTCTTCTAAGCCAGCCCGAACCTCCTTAGTATTCAAAAGTTTGTTAAAAGTCTCTTGATGTTGATGGCCTGAAAAACTCTGTTATTAATATTTTTGGCTTCTGAATTGTTCTGAAATACTGACTTTCCTTGTTATGTTAATTGCCCGGATTCTGTTTCCAGGCAGATTTTGGCAATGCAGAGATGTGTAGAAAAAATAAGGGAGGGAAAGAAAACAACATAATCGTTTGCAGCCTCCAGGAGGCCTGATGGGGACCTGCCATCAGTAATGCAGTGGAAATATTTAGTTCTAGAGTTCTGGCCTAGATGTCAAGGCAGTTCTATTGGACCATGCATTACTTGGACCATGTGTTAACTTGGACTATACATGCATTGCTTAGGCACACACTCAAATACTAATTGGGTTTCCTAAACCTCAGGCTATTCTTTTGAGGACGATATATTTAATAGTATAAAATTCCCTGTGACATGCCTGAAAAATGATGAAATATCTGTACTCCTTTTTGGTCATTGTGAGCACCATCACATTTTATCCTTTGATTCTGCAGGGAAGGGCACAGTGTAGGAGCCTCACTGGAACAAACAGCTGGGATTTGGTTTTTTGGTAGAAGTGACAAGACCATGTGTCTGTGGGCCTCTATCCTAAGCCGTTATCTTAGCAGCACTAAGCTCGACTGTACACAATTTGTACATTTGCTTTATGCTAAGCTCAGTGCATAAATGAGCTTTTAATGGTGCCTGAAAAAGTCAGTCAAGGTTTGAAATATAAGATGAAGCGTACGGCTCAGTATTCTTGTACTGATCTCCATACCAATGTAAATCCAGTGCCTTCAGAACAAATTTGACCATAAAAGCCTGAAGTAGTACTAAAGTTTTTTCACCTGCCTTATATATGATCGGCTTACCAAGGTGTTTGAAGAGATGTCCGTTAAAAGGTAAAATCAGAAGAGCTGTTAGTAGATTTGAGCATTCATTGATGTTCATTTTTTTTTTTCCTCATCTTTTATTTGGTGAGAAATACAAATCAGCCCTATTTTTCCATCAGTTTCACCGTTAGGCTCAGATCACTCAGTGAATGTCCACCTAGATGCCAGCAGAGCTGCAGCTCTCGGAGTACCACAGACAACCTCCTGGAGCAGAGAGTGGAGGATTGGAGAAATGCTTATGCTCTCACTCCTCTAAAGTGACCATCTGTGTGTGGACATGGGAAATCCAAATTCCGCAGCTGCTCTGTAATATCCTGTGGAGGAGGATCAGAAAGCTTTCCATGCAGTTCGTTGCCCTGTCAGGGAGCATGTGTCGTTGTGAAGGGAGGATGTGTGCGAGTCAAATGCACGTAGCATTGCTCTGAGACTGGTAAAAAATGCCTTCGTGCTGCAGGGAAGATTTCACTTGCTAGTGGCCAGAGATGTTCCCGGTATCAGTTTAACAGCTGGTCTTATTTTATTGATATGGAATTAACTACTCCACTTCCTGAAAATTCATGAGGTTGGAGAGAGCTGAAGTAGACAACTGTGTGTTGCAAAGGAGAGTTTGTTAACATTTTTTGTTCACTTTGTTACACCTGTTATTATCTATATGGGCTGTGGTCTATCTGTACACTCTAATGCACGCTGGTACACATACTACCTTTCTCCTGCTTGGATTCTGAACAAAGTGGAGGGAAAAGTGCTTTTTAGAGCTACTCAAGGAGAAGTTACAAGCACCTGAATGCACGTATGTTGTTATCCAGTTCCATGTACAAGCAACTATTCAGCTCTTAGCAGTCTGGATGTCTGTGTCAGGAGTAGTATTTTCCTGCCTTCAGAAAGACTGATGTTACAATACAGCAGTTATTATGGATTGTAAGTGTTATGGCCTTTTGTAAAGGAAAGGGAATTCTGTCAAGGAAACATTTTACAGTTTGGAGATGCAGTGAGATGAAAAATTAAGGAACTATTCTTTCTTATGTGCCGCTATAAAATCCCATAGATCACATTTTCCTCTGCTGAATTCCCTTAAGCACATATGGTATACACCAGAAATTGAAAGGAATTTATGTGGGAGGAGACCGTGCCACTTCTATCAGAGTTGTAGTCAGGATAGTTTCTTATGCAATTCTCCAGTGGCCATTATCAATCACATAATAATTACTTTGGGTCACCTGAGTACTTGTGGCTGATGCCGTAACAGAACGGAGATTGTCATTTCACAGATGTGGATGTAGCTGACTAGAAAAAAAATCTCTTACCATGGCCATTTTAATATCCCAAGAAAGAAAAAAGAATTCTTTGTCTCCATGATTCTTAACCTAGATTTAGTGCGCTTCAGAGATATTTCTCTGACATGTTCAATGATAGCAGAAAAATATGTGGTGGTGCATTAAAAGCTGTAGAGCAAAGGAAGTTTGGGGAACTTAATCAGAGCCTTAGGCAAGAAAAGGATGTGTAACACTGATATGTACATTTTGCTTTTGCTGTAGTTAATGAAAAACGTTATACCAACACTGGTTTTTGTCCCTTATGGTTTAGCAATGCAGAACCAATCCTCTTTATTCTTTGTGTTTTGTGTTTTTTCTCCTCTTAATGTTACTTAATCTGGAAATAAAAATGTTTGATTTCTGTCATTCCCCTTGGCTACTTTGCTTAAAATCGTGCTTAATTGTTTTCCCTTCAAAGGAATGGCACCAGGTTTAAAGGTTGATTATATTTTCCTCGATTTGGTTTAAGGTTGCCTTTTTTTTTTTTTTTTTATATGCTTCTCTTTGACATCTGTCATAACATTAGGCTTTCAAACTTACCCACCATCAGTTTGAGAGGAATTGTTAGTGAATTGTCAGGTTGCCACAAAGACCAAGTTTCTTTTCATTCTCTCCTAGCAGCACTAATCAAGACAATTCTTTTACTCAGCACACTGCAGTAAATGCCTCCTATTATTACACAGGTCATCAGGAAGGCTTGAATGAACAGTGTTGGTTTTGTTGGGAGCAATGGATGCTTATGTTCCTAATTCTCCTTGTGTAACTGCCAACTTCCTTACTGTAATTTTGAGAAAGGGCATTTAGAGAACCATTTCTGTTCTCCGGTGGACTATTTAGTACCTCCCTCAGCTCTACAGGGTGGGTGTTGTGGTTTTTTGGTTGGGTTTTTTTTTTTTCTTTTCTATGAGTACAGATGCTGCTGCTTGTATTTCAGGTACTGGTACATTATTGATCAAAGCACAGAGAATGCACAAGTAACATTTGAACTGGGGTTATATGGATGATGGGAATTAACTGTTGTCAGAAGCTTACTGCTTTCTATTTTAATTTCAAGATATTTAGGATGTTTCCACTGGCACTGCCTTAAAATTCTGCTAGTCTCCATTTATGTAAGGAGTGATTTATGCTTAAAATTAATCATCTGTCAGCTTTTAATTTTTTTCGTTAATGTTTCTCTTCAAGGTTGTGGGGGTTTTTTTACTCCCAATTTACAGATTTCATATCCCCTAAACATGTCAAATTATTCTGTTTTCCTACCCTGTTGTCTGTTTCAGTAGGTTGCAGTCAAATTTGGTTACAGCTAATTAGAGAAAACTTGTTTCAGCACTTTGAAGATTGTCCTCCCCTTCACAGCATAAACAGTTTTAATTCTGAAAGCCACGTTCACCTCTTGTCTAGAGCGCTAAGACCAATGAATTGACTGCTCCTGAGGTTATAGTTCCTGACCTGAATAAAAGAGCAATAAATCAAAGTATGTTCACTGGCATTGAAGCAGGCTCCAACTGTGTGGAATCAACATGCCAGTTCCAAATTGTAATTTTGCTAAAAATAGCCTAGTTTAACAATTTTGACAGTTGTAAACTTGAAAGATCTAGGCATGCTGTCCATCTTGCTGTGCCTCATATGTCCTGTCAACCATGCATCTTGAGAAAATAAAACCAGAATGTTGAACAATCTTCATGCCTTGCTAGGTGTGCCCATCCCTGCTCTCTGCATAAGGAAGCACAAAGTTAGAAGTCACTTTTCAATGGTAAACCAGAAGAATCTGAGAATGGTGCCCCTAGGGTGGGAGGGAGGGTAGAATTTCGGATCTGTATCTCCCCTTTATCACGTCCCTTTTCTGGGTCTGTCTGTGCTTCCAGGAAACAAAAGACAAATCAGCAACTGTGTTACGGTTCATTAGTTCTTACAGGGGGTACAATGCAATTGCTCCTGATCCATTCTATAGTCTGGATAGCCACGGATAAAAACTTTCACAGCATTTTCTCCTATCAAGATTTATCACCCAATCCATAAATGATCCAAGCTCTTTTCAGCAAACATTTAAGTGTGTATTTAATAATAGGTACATTATTTGTCCCTCAGCTTCCACGGGCTGTATGGATAGGTTAGAGTTAAAATCAAATGTAAATTCTTAGATGAATTGGGTAGTTACTTGATCTTGGGGAAGGATAAATAAAGCAATCTGTTAAATTTGTGGTTCAAATTTGTTGGTAATGCCAAACTTAACTCTTAATTGACCGGTTCCCTGACGGAAAAGTATGTGGTGTTATGTATTGCTTAAGTATGTGCTGTTATGTATTGCTTTCACACCAATTAATTGCTCTCTGCCTCACAAAATGCCTGAGGTCGAACCACACTTTGCTTCATCAGAATTCAACACTGCTGTTGGTCTGTGGGGAGAAAAAGCAGGAATTAGAAGAGACAAGAGCACTGGGGAGCAGTAATCTTTTATTTATGTATAATGCTGTACATTTCCTAACTGTACTGTGAGTTTTCCTTCTAACTCTCACTAATTATGGTGACTGGCATGTGGCATGTGATGGAGCCTCAGGAGAAGTGGGATACATACAGCTGTTCAGAGCTGGCACGGTGCAGTCGAGTTTGCATTTGCTGGCAGGCCAAACTCGCTTTTTTCAATGAGAGAAACAGGGATGTTGCAATTTGCTTCAAGTTGTGTTTGTTGCTCCCTTTATTAAAGGGAGCTGAATTACTTTGTTTTATCCAGAGTTGTAGTACACACAGAATGGCAGCATGTCTCCAGTAAACTGGTTCCACTGAATTTTCAGAGATCATTGCTTGTATCTATCTGTTCCAGCTCTAAATCACCCACATATTGCTTACTCTGTATCATATCTGATTAAAAAAAAAAAGAATAAATCTTTGGCCAAAAGCGGTGATGGTTGCAAAGAGCATTAACTACTGAAAAATCTATAAACTCACCTAGAGCTATTGAGATTTGTGACTTTTGTCATTGTTCAGAGGAAGGTGAGGAGGAAGAGTATTTTCATATCATGGCCATTATTTTTTCAAGGTGCTAAAATACTTATGTAATATTGAAAAATGAACATTTGCCAACAGTCATATTTGCTTCATCATTATTAATTTTGTGCATCCAGGTAGAAGCCTTCCTAACTTTTAAATATGTACCTGCAGAAAGTGGTAGTGGTCATAGAATCATAGACTAGTTTTGTCTGGAAGAGACCTTCAAGATCATCAAGTCCAACCTTATTCCCAGCCATATCAAAAACCACTCAGCCATGTCCCTAAGCACAACATCTAACCAGCTCTTAAACACCTCCAGGGATGGTGACTCCACCAGCTCCCTGGGCAGGCCATTCCAATGCCTGACAACCCTTTCTGGAAA
>WTSP01026277.1:44764-88650 GCA_025331215.1 Actenoides lindsayi
CTGCCAGAGGGAATGTGGGGACCCAGAGGCAGCTCCCACACAAACATGGGGCCGGGCAGGGCTCTGGCTGCAGGGAGAGCCTGAGCCGGGCACTGGTACCTGAGGGCAGCAGAGACACCTCTGTGTGCGGGGTAAGCAGGGGAATGAGCTGCTCAGCCTGGGGGCAGAGCAGAAGGAGGAATTGGAAAGATTAAGAAGTATCAGGGAAGTGTGAAAGGGAGATGATGGGTGGAGCCACAGCCTGAGGCAAAGGCAGCAGCTGGAGGCTCCACGGGAAGCAGAGGATCCTCTCCCCTCCTGACACCAGGCAGAAGGAGGGGACCTAAAGGGAGGGAATGGAAACAGGTCCCTGCACGGGGAGGCAGGTGAATCCCCTCCCCTGAGATTCCCAGTTGCCTTTACACAACAGGTTTGGGGCTCTGGAACTTGAAGTCCAGGCAAACGAGTATGTAGATGGAGGTCCGTCCAGGGGCTTGCCTGGGGTGAGTCAGCCAGCCCCACACATCAGACTGCTTCTGTTAAAACAAAAAGGAAGGTGATTGTTGCAGATGGTTCCTTTCTGAGAGGAGAAGAGGGCTCCATGTGCTGACCAGCTCCATCCCACAGGAAAGTGTTGCCTCTCTGGGACAAGGGTTAGAGACATCACCAGGAAACTCCCTGGTCTGGTGCAGCCCTCTGATTATTATCCACTACTGGTAATGTGGTTGGTAGGGATAATGTTGTGGACATAAGTCCAAAAGTGATTAAAAAGGACTTTAGGATGCTGGGGCAATTGGTTGAAGGATCAGGAGCTCAGGTAGTGCTTTCCTCAGTCCCTTCAGTGGCAGGGAAGAATATGGAAAGGAACAGGAAAATGCACCTGATGAATACGTGGCTGAGAGGCTGGTGCCACCAGTGGAATTTTGGTTTTTTGACCATGGGCTGCTTTACAAGACACCAGGCCTGATGGCAACAGATGGGGAACATCTGTCTCAAAGGGAGAAAAGGATCCCGGGGCAAGAGCCAGTGAGGCTTATTGAAACGTCTTTAAATGTGACTTGAAGGGAGGATGGGGTTAAAACTGGGTTTGCTAGATTGGAGCATGGGAGCGGTATGCCAGTACCTGTGGAGCAGTGTGGTAGTGAGGTCTTACAGTCAGCTGTCTCAGTGGAGGTGGGGGATGATGGGAGTTAGGTGGGAGGGTTGATATGCTTGGGCATAGGGAGGCTCTTCAGAGGGACCTGGACAGACTGGACTGATGGACTGAGGTCAATTGTATGAGCTTCAACAAGGCCAAGTGCCGAGTCCTGCACTTGGGCTGCAACAACCCCATGAAACGCTACAGGCTTGGGGAGGAGTGGCTGGAAAGCTGCTCAGCAGAAAGGGATCTGGGGGTGTTGGTTGACAGACATGTGAATATGAGCCAGCAGTGTGCCCAGGTGGCCTAGAAGGCCAACAGCATCCTGGCCTGTATCGGGAGTAGGGAGGCCAGCAGGACTAGAGAAGTGATTGTTCCATTGTACTCGGCACTGGTGAGGCTGCACCTTGAGTACTGTGTTCAGTTTTGGGTGCCGCAGTATAAGGCAGACATTGAGATGCTGGAGCAGGTCCAGAGAAGGGCAATGAAGCTGCTGAGGGGTCTTATGAGAATAAGTCTTATGAGGAGCAGCTGAGGGAGCTAGGGTTGTTTAGTCTGAAGAAAAGGAGGCTAAGGGGAGACCTTATTGCTCTCAACAATTACCTGAAAGGGGATTGTAGTGAGGTGGATGTTGGTCTCTTCTCAGAAGTCACAGCTGATAGGACAAGAGAAAATGGCATCATGTTGCAGCAGGGGAGGTTTAGGTTGGACATTAGGAAAAACTTCTATACCAAAAGGGTTATCAAAGACTGGAACAGGCTGCCCAGGGATGTGGTTGAGTCGCTATCCCTGGATGTATTTAAAAGACATCTTGATATGGTGCTCAAAGTTATGGTGTAGTAGTGGCACTGGCAGAGTTAGATAATGGTTGGACCTGATCTTAAAGGTCTTTTCCAACCACAATGATTCTGTGATTCTTTAAATAGCACTGGCTTTTGAGAAGCAGCCAATGTTTGTGCAGTTCTCCTGCTGAAGTCAGTGAGACTCTTGCTATAGCCTGAGCACAGTGGCAATCCTACTTGGGAGAAATACCCCATTTTTTTTCCACAATCCTTAAATTGCATTTGAATTGTGAAATTCCATGTTTTAAGTCTGCATGGCTTGTTTTCAGCTTTATCAAGATGTAATAAGAATAATTATTTGTAGTGAGTTGTAGCAATTAACAAAAAAAGTTATTGTTAAACGATTAATAAGTAATCTTTTTTTTTCCTGAGTCATATATGAGGCCTGCCTATGCTTGCGAGTTTGCACATGTGCCAGTGGCAATGTAGAGAGGCAGTGGGATTTCCTGATTTTCGACAGTTAGCGTGACACAGGTTGCCAATACAAGTCGTGTTCTGTAATGTCTTTTATAGGGGATTGTAATCTCCTTTTAATGGTTGGATTCTCCCTTCTAGATATCCCTGTGCCATTCTTACCGAAGGGAGCAGCAACATCTAAATTCCTTCAGAGTTTTGCACCAATGCCCCCATTTACCATTTCAGTAAAGCTTTCTCAGAATGTGTACATGAGAGCAAGATTTAGTTTCAAGACTGTTCTATTCAGAATAAATGGTAGGTGGCTTTGAGTGCAGCCAGCTTAGCTGCAGTTGTATTATGTTTCACTTTTTTATTTCTGAAAGGAAATAAGACTATTTGAATTAAAATGCTCCCAACAGCTCATGTATAAATTCAAGGATAGAATCTGCACCGGTCAGCTTTGCATCAGTTGTTTGAAAGCTGTGGTCAACAGTGCAGATGTGCCATTGGGAGGGGAGGGGTGAAGTTGCCACAACAATGGGATGCTGCCTGTGCCCAGGAGCCTTGAAGTGCAGCTCACTCTGAAATATATATATATATATATGTTGTTTTTTAATGGAAACTGGATTGAGGAATTCTTTGCTCAACTTGCATTAAAAAAAAAAATCCCAGCAAAGTTATCTGCTGTAACTTTTTATGGGTACAATGCATTTGTAACAGAGAAAATGTATTACTTTTATCCTCTAGTAGAGGAGTCAGTTTTCTTCAAGATGCAGAAGTTTCAAGCTCTTATACAACAGGGGAAGGCAGAGGATGGGTAAATAGCTATTGTCCTCATGGGCAATGCAGCAGGAAAACAAGATGCTCAAGGGCCATGTTGCCCTTTGGTTCAGTCTGAGTTGATAGGAAGAGCAGTGGTGGTCTCTGTGATGCTGAGCAATATATGGGAGGCTCAGACAGGTTGAGCCTGGTTGAAAACCTCTCCGCTTTCTCATGATCTTGTGGCATGACATCACTGTTGCCAGTTTGACCTAATTCATGTGTATCCTCTGAGCTAATGTTTATTGGGTATCTCAATTACAAATTCCAGTAAATAGGAGTCTTCCACTTAGGGATTTTATGGTTTAGTAGTAGAGCTTTGAGAAAGTTCCAGTATCTTTGCTTTTTACCTTGAGGCCAGACTAGAGCCCAGACACTTGCATCTCTATTTAGTATAGAATGCTTCGCTAGTTTAAGAAAGGATGTAATTCCACAGCTCCATGCTGTGGACTACATGATGAAGTCACTAAAGCATTATGCTAGCTGAATGCAAGTGTCTGAAAGTTAATGGCAAACTGAACTTCCTCCAGTTCACATGCTTCTAATTATGGCCGACTGGTGTTTTTAGGTCTTGTGCCAATAAAGGCATCCAAAACTACAAATGTATCTGGATCAGAGAGCATTTGGCTTTAACTTGCTGTCAATTAGGAGGAGAATGATGGATTCCAGATATCTTTTTGTGTCTGTGTGTACAACCGTGTGTTCGCTTCTTTTTTCCTTCCCCAAGATCTCTCTGCAATTGTAGCAACAGGACGTACTGTTTCAGAACTACTTTGGAGGAAAAGTTCCCTAGACACCTTCTTTTTGGCAAAGTGTACCACTCTTGTAGTGTTTTAGCTTAGATATTCTCTTCAATTGCCAATTAGTCTAGTTACGTATCCCCTGAAGTAAATTTGATAATGCATTGATTTTAGCAAAATTACATGTGGAGAAAAAAATGTACAGCTTGTCTAAATGAAGTGATTTACCAATATAGCTGTATCAGTGCAGCTTTGCTGCTACAGTCCTATGTATAATTTCCCATGTGGATGCTTTTAATCAGGAATAAATGTGACCTAACTAGAAAACGTAACCAAAATAAGTCTTAGAACTATAGCATTAAAGGTCCACTTCAATGTTGCCTCCCAAATGCAGCTTTTCTAGCTAAAGAAGTTAGCACTCTGTGTAAGCCCTCAGCACCCTGTGGCTACTGTATGGGTGGGGACAGCTGCCCCCTCTGATTTCTCTTCTCTCTTCTCTCTTCTCTCTTCTCTCTTCTCTCTTCTCTCTTCTCTCTTCTCTCTTCTCTTCGTTTTTTAATGAATTTTATTAGAATAAGTTCAATTAGCATAAACATTTAAAATTGTAATTTAATTTAAACTTGCAAACTGAAGGCAAAGTAATGACTGTTGGAAGGGTGGGGTTGAGTGCTTAGGGGTGGTTGCCATCTCGGACATCACAGCGACAGGCAGAAGGAGGGGGTTTCAGCAGGACACGGCAGCCCAGCACACGTACAGCTGTCCCTGTTCAGACAGGAAGGAGTATTATCCTGAAATGTTTATCAAAACTTACGGAATTAAGTGAACTGAAAAGAAATCTTGTTCCCTTGTGTAGCATCAGGTCCTCCACGTTTAAAAGGTCTCTTGAGATCTGTGTGCCGGAGCTTACAAAACAGATTCTCAGACCATCCCACTGAAAATGAAGTCTCAAAATGAAATTCAACTCGTCAGTATTAATTTGCAACTTAGAGCTGAATACATAGCCTGAAATTTATGAGGCAGATTTTGGCCCTACCAGCTGATGGATGGAAGAGTGAGTGTTCGCTTGCCAGAAGAGTGAGTGTTCACAGTTGTTTTCTCTGTGGATTTATTCAGCACCATTTGTCATGAATTAATGATCAATTGTTAATTCAATACTCACTTTTCCAGCTGCACTGATTAGATGCAGAAATCTAAAATAATAAGTCACGTGGCATCGTTTCTGTTGCCAATAAGATGAGTCTAACTTGAATAATATTTGAACAACTCCAATAATGCAAATGAGTTCCTGGAAATTGAATTTAAAATATTTCTTGTGCATCTTCACATGTACAAGCTTAATAATTTGTTTTCTCAAATAGTCACGACTGTGTTCATATGGAGGGATAATTGTATGTGCAATGCAAACTAATAATTTTGCTCAATATTTTTCACTGTTCACCTTCCACCAAGAAATGTCACTAATTAAATACTTTAATTTAAATCTCCCTCTAGTAAGAGGCAGGTAGTCAAGACCCTGCTATGATTTTTCTCATCTGCTGTGATTTTCACACTGGAGTGAGCTAAACTGACGCCATGTTCCACACTGTGAGAGTGCTTTGAGATCAGAGTGAAAGATTGATCCTCTCTGTCCCAAAGAATAGCCAATATCATGGATTTTACTTGGAAGTGGAATTGGCATGTACTGAGAGCATGCAGAGACAACTCCAGCTCTGAATATTATTAAACTGGAAAAGCTGAGATTTAGAAGCTTAAGTCAGTTGCAACACCATTCTTGTTGTTATTCTAACTTTGTTGTAAACTAAAGGACATTTGGGGTCTAAAATCAGTAGTGGAAGTGGTGTTGAGTTGTGATAGCACTGTTGTGTATACTGTGCTGTGTACGACCCCCAGGGAGATTAGTCAGTCAAGAATACTCTGAAGGGACTGCTGGGGCAAAGTGCCATCGCCTCAAAGAAATGCCAAGATTCCTGGACTCTGTAGACCTTGCTACTCAGCAGCTCTCAGCTCACTCTCTGTCTGCCCCTAGTATGATCTAGCAATTTGAAGTAACAAGTTGCAAGGCAAATACATAGGTAACAGGGTTTGCTACCTACCTTTTAATACTCTTTAAAATAGCTGCTTCAGAACCAGAATGGACAGTAATGCAAACCTAGCTGACAGAAAGAATTGGATGTAAATGATGGCTTAGTATAATTGATGCCTACCTGCCTGCTGTAAAAGGCTTGTAAAAACATGCGTCTTGCTTTGATTTGGTATTTTGTTCGGTAGGGTTGTAAATGATGCGGAGCTAAGATTAGATAGGAGGATCTTGCAACCTCTTGCAACCTGATTTGGAGTTCCTAACGGCTGCCTCTGCAGTGACAGTTGTAGCTGTGTAGTTTGCTGAGAGGATTCTTCAGGTGGAAGATGTCCTCCACAGGCCCAGCCAGCTCTTCCTGAGACATACAGCGAAGGGGAAGAAAGTTACATTGGGATGTGTTGTGTGCTTTGGTTATTGCCTGACAAGGGTAATATTGGCATGGCTGGTGTCTAAGGATATAAGGAAAGCAGAATCTCAAAGAGGTAGCACCTTCTGTTAGACCGGGTGAAGTAGTAGGAAAAAGCAGCCAAGCTTCCAAGACTAAAGTCTGTGTCTGGATCCTTGGTTATCCTGCAGGGCCCTGAATGCAAACAGTCATTCCAGGAATGGGCAGTGATCATCTGTGCAGCTTCTCATCATGCTTTGAATTGGATGTTAGTGGAAGGTCAGATCTCCCTATGTTTGTGTCCCGGTTTGTGTTTATACAGGTTCAAGCAGAAGCAGCACGAATTTAATGTTTCGTGGCACCTACTCACTTAACTAGGGGAGAAAAACAGTGAATCAATCCCTGTGTACAAAATTCTTGTTAGCTCACCTTCTTCATGACTGAGGTACAATGTCTTGGTGTGAAATGTCAGCATTCTCTTTCATGTAAGTTACATCTACTTGTTTTAGAATTGATTTGGCTCTCACAAGGTACTGTGAGAGCCAAGGTATTGTTAGGTAAGTTTTATTCAACTTTGAGTAAATGCTTATGCTTTGCTTTCCGGAGGGGGGGGGGGAAATAATTCACCACTACCAGCAAAAAGCAAGTTATTTATTATTACAGATCAGTGTAAATAGTGTCTTTATTCTGTAGTCTTTAGGGGGATTATAGGATTGGATCTCTCAATGTATGCTGCTCTGTCTTTATTTACTGTGTATTGTCCTGTCAGGTTGATCTCACGTACTAACACTGATGTACAGCGCACAAAAGAAATGTCACTTTCTGTAACTTTTATCTGTTGTATCTTGGGCTACATGCGTAATTTCTCTGAAACATACACTGGCAGAATCACATATAAGTGTTTGAAGGGAAGAGTGGAAGTCACTTCAGTTGGGTGGAGCAGTATTGTTCTGAATTGGATTTTCAAAACAATTACTTGCTTGTTATGGAAGGGTTTTTGTTGTTGTTGTTTTGTTTTGTTTTTTCCCTCTCTACAGTGTTTGCAATTTCCAGACAATTTGCAGACATATGGCTCTGAAAAGAAATGCTCACACAGTTCCAGCTCATTTAGTGGCTGGATTCAGTAAATAACACAATCATGTCTCACAGACCATCAGTAAAACGCTAGCCACTTGGGATTATTTTGTGTATTTTGATTCAGATAATAATTACTTTTTACTAGTTGTTTCCTACAAACTCACACGAGAACTCATCTCTTGTCGTGGTTTAACCCAGGCTGGCAATTAAGCCCCATGCAGCCACTCACTCACTTTCCACCCCCCACAACCTGGTGGGTTTGGGGAGAGAATTGGAAGAGTAAAAGAGAGAAAACTCTTGGGTTCAGATAAAGGCAATTTAATAGCTAAAGCAAAAACCACACACACGAGCAAAGCAAAGCAAACAGTTCATTCACTTCCAGTCTACAGGCATGTGTCCAGCCATCCCCAGGACAGCAGGGCTCCATCACATGTAATAGTGACTTGGGGAGACAAAATGTCACAACTCCAAACATCGCCCCTTCCTTCTTCTGCAGCTTTCTATGCTGAACATGATGTCATATGGTCTGGACTATCCCTTTGGTCAGTTGGGGTCAAGTGTCCCAACTGTGTCCCCTCCCAGCTTGTGCACCCCCAGCCTGCTAGCTGCTGGTGTGAGAAGCAGAAAAGGCTTTGTGTAAGCCTTGCTCAGCAACAAGTAAAACACCACTGTGTTGTCAACACTATTCTCAGCCTAAATCCACACTACAGCACCGTACCAGCTACTAGGAAGAAAACTAGCTCTATCCCAGCCCAGACCAGGACACTTCTGTGGCATGAGAAACTGCAATTTCATGCTGTTCAGATATAAAATATTGGGGAAGGTGATGCAGATATTGTGGGTAGTGATATGTGATTATTAGCATTCTTTGAAGCAATCAGACTTAAAATTCTGTCAGCAAAGCAACCAAAAAACAAACTTAGTGGAAATGGAACAAGAAGCTGAAATATAAAGAGGAAAAAAATCTCTAAGGAAGTACGCTTTCTAAAGATCTTTCATGTTTACATTTCATTTTTCTTTACCATGAATAGAGCCAGGTGAATGTGGTAGCAGCAGGGCTTGTTTGAAACTTGTCTAGAGGAGTTCTGTGTATGCCAGGCACACAGAATTTACCTTTTAAAGTAGACTTGTTTCTTCAAGGTACCAACTTCCTTATACTTTTATTTGAGTCGTTCCTCACAGAAGTTCTCAAAAATCATTAGGATTCCGGGTGGAGAGTTGCACGTATAGTACCTTTCAGAAGTCAAATTCAATCTTGGTTTATACCTGGCATATTTGGACTGCAGAGAATTGAATTGGATATTTTGGTCAGTAACTGCCACATGTTCTGTACTGTTATGATAATTAAATGATGTTTGGACTATAACAAGCAAATGAGTTTCAGCTATTTAAGAAATTACTGACACTCAGCTGGGAATTTCATCCTCCCCCACCCCCAGCTGATATGGGATAATTGACCGTGAGTAAATTCCTAGTTTATTATAGTATAAGATTATACCTTGCAGGTTAAGCCACTTTTAATGAAAATGCTTTCAGTTTACACAATTCGGACTGAGAATAAATGTAGTATTATTGTGTCTTAGTTGAGGATGAGATTATTTCAGCCAGGACATTCTTAAACTTTCCAACTTGGCTATTTCTGTGAGTGTCTGGTCATTCCTGTAGAAAGTTTCCCCAGACATTTTTAGCAGCAGACATTTTTAACATCTGTGGCAATTTTGGTCTTGCAGATGCTGGAGCAACCTTCTTTTTTTCTTCTTTTTTTAACTCTCTCTGGGTTTTTTTATTCCCTTTATTTTCTCTTGGATAAACATCTAATATCATATTTGTTAGCTAAGAGCCATGAAATCACTTAGGTTGGAAAAGACCTTTAAGATCATCAAGTCCAACTGTTAACTCAGTGCTGCCAAGTCCATCACTACACCACGTCCCTAAGTGCCACATCTATGTGTCTTTTAAATACCTCCAAGGATGGTGACTCAACCACTTCCCTGGGCAGCCACTTCTAATGCGTGCTAAACCTTTCACCAGTCCTGCTAGATCTTCCAGTCTTTCTTGCAAAAGCATGTGGAATAGTCTTGCGCAGAGGCACTCAAAGCTCTTCTGCAGCGACCCTTTCCTCAAGTGTAATGACAGTGTAATGGTTATGACCTAGATATTGGCTCATCTTCTAGTCTACATACAAGAGTTCCTGTCATGACTGACTCTTCTGACCGTGTCTGTAGGAAAGAGGCTTGTTGGGAACAGCTTGTGAGCCACCAAAGTAAATTGGATATGTCACCATCCTGCTGTCTGCCTCTCTGAAATATTTAGGAAAGTGAATGGCAGTGGGTCAGAGAGGTGTCCTGGCAGGTCAGACATAAGCCCTGGAACCAGAAACTGGCTAACAAGGCTTGAAGTCAGCAGGTCTTCTGACTGTAGTCATGAGACTAAAGTCTGAAGATTGCACAACCAAATAGTTGTGTGGTCAGTGTTCTGGTGTTTATATCTGAGTTTCCCCTAATATAAGTAGTTTGAAGAAGGTCATAAAAAATGTCTCATGGTTTCATAACTACTTGCTGGTTTTGTTGTCATCTTCTGTATGAATTGTCTGTGCTGGCCAATTTATTTATATTATTGTTTCAGACAGAGAATTTTGAATCAAATCAGTGTCCTTGTTCTGTTGTGCTTTAATTTACCTGTCACTTAACTGACTTTGCAGCTTGATATTTTCTGTATCTAGTCATTTTCCAGGTTTCTCCAAACCTGTTGTTCCAGAAGTACTGCACTTGGAGTATCACACCTCCAATGCACATGGTTTGTGTTGTATAGTCATACTGTGTTTTCTAATGCTTACACACAAAAACGTTCAACTCTTGTCTCAGTAGTTTTTGCACACTTACAAAAATTCTGACACTTATTCCCTCACTGTGTTACTTCAGTTCTACATGAGTACAATACCCTGGATTAAATTGGAGAACTCTCAGCAGAGGAGTGAGCTGCTGGACTTGGGATCTGCCCCTCCTTTTAGGTGCAACTTTTTAGCGCAGATTTGTACTTGAGAGTTTTTCTTTTCATCTTCTTTATATCTGTGCAGGTAAAATTAGTCATTCAAATTAAATTCCATATGTGAAACTGCCTATTTATGGTAATGGCAATATTATTTATTCTATCAAATAGGCGATTTAACCTTCTGTGGCTAATGAGACCAACCTCCCGTCAAGTTTACAGTGACAGGAATTTCTGGGTACTGGTCAATAGGCCAATAAATACATGTTGTAATTCAGAGGGACCTAGGTGGGATTAGAAGAATGAGCAGGCAGGAACTTTATGAAGTTCCCCAAGGACTGCTGCAAAGGCCTGCACCTGAGAGGGAAGAACCCTTTGCAATGATACAAGCTGGGGAGCAGCTCTGATGAAAAGCAACTGTAAGCAACCAGCACACCAGCCTGACAGCAAAGGAGGCCAGCAGCAACCTGGGCTGGAGGAACACGAGCGCAGCCAGTACATTAAGGAAAGGATTATCCACCTTTTCCTCAGATGTTGGTAAACAATGTGTAGATTACTGTGCCCAGTTTTGTCCCCCACCCTACAGACACCTAGTACAAGACAGACATGGATTACGCCGAGTGATCTCAACAGAGGGCTGCCACACTGGCAAAGGGGCAGGAGCTCATGCCCAGTGCAGAGAGACTGAGAGCAGTGGGCCTGTTTAGCCTGGAGAAGGGAAGGTCCTAGAGGATACCTAATAGCACCCTTGAGGTGCCTGGCAGTGTCTTCACAGTGGTGCAGCGGGAAGATGAGAGACAATTGGCAGAGTGGCTCTGACAGGATAGAAGGAAAAATATAGTTTTATTTTTACTTTTTTTCACTCTTCGCACAGTCAAACATAGAAGTAGGCTGCTCAGAGAGGTTACGTAGCCTCCATCCCAAGAGGATGATGAGGCAAGACGTGAGTAGGTGAAGTGCTGAGCAATCTGGACCAACCTCTTAGCTAGCTGTCCTTTGAATAGGAGTTCAGATTAGTCTCCTTCTGAGATCCCTTTCAGCCTGGATTTTTCTATGATACTGCACAATGTAACTGTCACTTCGAAAAAAAAAAAAATTTAAAAAAATAATTAAATATTCCTTGGGAATAGAAATGTAGCGTCTGCAGTTCTTGCAGCAGAAATGTATCACCTTGCAACATGTCAAAGAATGAACAACTGATGTTCATTTAGACTCTCAAACTAAAGATAAGTTGCATTTCAGTGACCAGTATGTGTTCAGATAAAATGAATCATGTATACATATATTTCTCTTGAATTTAATAAAATGATTCTTTAGAAAAAAAGTTGAACCATTTTTTAAAGCATACAGGCAATCTCATTGAACTAGCTGATACTTTTATTTATTTTAATATGATACTTTGAAAATCTTTATAGGATTTTAGAAGTGCACATGTTTCTAGTAAGCATATATGGTATAAATCCATCAGGTACCATTGTATTTGAGTGAAAGATATAAAATCCAGCAATAAGGCAGCCCTCTTCTGGACATCAGGAATGAGCCCAAATATAGCCTAAAGCAGTTAGTGCAACATGGTTGTAGAAGTTGATGAAGATGCCTTTTACACGATGACACCGGTCAGAAGCATGGTCCGTGACTGGGGGGGGATCATGTCAGTGATCATACAAAGCAGAGAACTGTCTGACCCAGCGTTTGTCTCTGGTAGTTATAAAGTACTGAGTTTCCGCTGAGATTCTTCCAACTAATACACCTCTACTTACGACAGGACTGCAAAAAGGATGTCAAATTCTGTTTTAGAAAAGTAGTAATTTACTGGTGGCAATTATAAGAAAATAGAGGATTATTATATATGGAGTGGAGGTCTTCCCGGAATAGTTCTCATCTGTGTAGGACCCATTTCCCCTTCTGCTTTGGAGCTGAGGTGTATGGGTCCTGAGCTGCATAAATACAAATATTTGATTGAAATCACATTTGCAGAAATCATGTCATAATCAGCAGGAAAGTAAACCAACTACGGTTTACAAGATGAAGCTCTTCTGACTTATGTGGTTGTTATTCTAATTATTGAATAGACTTGACAACACTTCCATTAACAGTAAGCTGTTGTACCATGCTATGTTCTTTTAAAAAGTGCATCATGAAGGAAAACTCCATGAGTGATGTGGGTACTGCTTGTTCCCAACAATAACAAAGCCGCAGGAGAAATTTTCCCTTCATATGCTATTTCTGTCCCTAAATTTTTAAGCCAGTCTTCCATCATCTTCCTTTTATCTTTTATTGCAACTTAAATTCCTGTGATAGGTTCACCTTGAGTGCTCTGTTCTGTATTAACAGCTGACGCTTAACCTTTGTTCTGGATGACTATTCAGTGTCTAATTAGCTTGGTCTCTTAAAAAAAAAAAAAAAAAAAAGCTCTATCAAGCATGTTACAAAATCCCTCCTACTCCCTTATCATTCTTTCTCCCCAGCTTCCTCATTTTGGTGTCTGAAATTATTCTGTATTACTCCCTCTTTTGTATTACCCTTTACAAAATCCTTTCTGATCTCCTGGTTACCACAATTTTCTTTGTTACATTATTATACACACGATTATCTTTTCCTGCAATTACAATATCAGGGCTTCTTCTGTTGCTGGCTTTTTGTGATTGAGTATCACACTTGTCATTTGGAAGCTTCTGTAATTACCAGCCATTCCACAGTGTTCCATTTGCTCCCTAATTTTGTTGACTAGTTTTTCAGCAATGCAGAGAGTTTCTGTTTACTCTCACTTCATTAATTCTGAAACCTTTCCAGTTTTGAAACCTATGATGTGTATTATATCAAGACTGCTAGTGCTTGCTGTACTTACCCTTTCCCTTTCTCATTCTGCAGTCACAGCAGCATGTGTACCCCCTGTTACTTGTGTGACTTAATGGGAACCTGTAGTTGTAGTGGTATTTCTGCAGCTGCCGTTCCTTGGTGTCCATCTGTGTTCCCATCTTATTTTACCTTGTCCTCATGCTCGTGAGATAACTTGAATTTGTGGATTAGGTGAGAGAACCTCAGAATTCTCTCTAGTGATGACTTGTGCCATGGTCCCCTTCCTTTTTCCTAAAGCAAAGATAGTTTGAACCCTTTGCTTTCACAGCCTAAATTTAGGTTTTATTTTCTTAATGTGCCAAATATTGCAGCATAGTACACAAACCGCTCTTTGTGGGTTTTTGTCCTGTTGCTGTTTATAGAGGTTTTAGAAGGGAAGAAGCAGATTCACAACTAAGATAAACAAAAGCTCAGGCCTTGCCATAGGCTTACTGATTATTTAAAATGGGTGCGGAGAGGTCATCTGTTTTAAGGTTCAAGAACTTCTTTGATCAGATTTTTGCCTATTGTGGAACCTTTATATTTGTTTCAAGGATGAGTCAGTTTAAAAGCATTTTTTTTGTCTTGTGCATATGCAGGAAAGGAAAAATGATGCTCAGAGTCTTCAATTGGCCCAGGTCAGTTGTCTCTCATAAGCACAGTGCTCCATGCCTTCTCTGTTTGTCAGCAGCTTTTCTTTTCCCTGCTCCGCTTGCAGCACATCTTTCCCAATAGATATTTTCAGCCTCTCTTCTACTAAAAAAGAAATGCATCGAGTTGAAATTTCAACCCCACAATAATCAAGTGGATTTGAAATTAGAGAACAGTTGAATTTATTTTCCTTTACCTGTAGGCTGTGCTCAGTTCACTTATACGGATGAGATCATGGTAGCTTTCCAGTCTTGGTCCTTGTGTGTGCACAGCCCTCTTCTCCAGGTGCTGTTGCAGTATCCAAAGCAGCTGGTTTGCTCCAGGAGGGTTTCTGTGGGTTATTTCTGTTGGTTGTGAATCACTTTGTAGCCCCTTAAAGGACTCTAGGGTGCAGAACTGCAAAATAATAAAATTTTGTGTCAGAAGTAAGAGTATCTCTCGTTAATCACTGAAGTAACACCAGTCTTTTGATAGTCTAAATGTGTTCTGTTCTGCTAGATCACCGTTAGAACTATTTGAATCCTGTTTAACAGCTTGATACTGTATCAGTGAAGCACATTTCCAATTGCATTCTCATGTGACTGCTCCCAATTTTTTTGTAGTGTGTGACATGAAGTGTTACTGGATTGTACCTGGGGAGATACTGTTCCTTATATCCACCATATAGCTTAGTGAAGGTCATGTGCAGAGAGGTATTGGGCGACCTACATTTAAGATTCGTGCCTACTTAGCATCCTTCTAAGTGTTTTTCTGTGTTTATTACAGCAAACTTTTCTCCATTTTTCAGGTGTCATAATCAATTTTTTGGTCAGTCTGAAAGTGTTTAGGTTTTTTATTTTATTTTAGTGCATAAACATTTATAGTTCTTCGTGGTGTGTTGCTTATTTAGTTCATAACTGAATGCTTGGCAAAACCAGTAATTTTAGTAACCTGAACAATGATAAAGAAACCATCAGAAACTTGCAATGTGGCAGTTACTTTGCATGAAAGAATAGTAAGTGAGCACAGAAGTGAAAGAGAGGATGCTCATCTATTATCTGCTTTGTGCTGCTGCAAGTCAGCCTAGTTTGTACAGCTCCCATCTCCTGAAATATTGTTATTCTGTTGCTATCCTGTCTGATTCTTCTTTTTTTCCCTATGCATAATTATCTCATAGTATCCACTATTCCATCTCTTTGCTCTTTCTTGCATGCAGAACATGTTTCCCACAATCTGTTCACTTCTCCCCGAGTGTCTTTCTTAAAGGAATCAGTTTACATTGACACTGAGTAGACAGTAGAAGAGTCCTGCTGGGTGCCCTCGCTATAACCTGATTTCCTCCCTGTATGTTCCATGGGAAATGGTTACCTGCAGTGTTTAAACACACTTTTAGACTGCTGATTCAGAACTAAACAACTTAAAAAGCATACAGAAATGAGATTTGCAGGATCATTTGGAACGTTAAGGCTGTTGCTGAAAGCATTTTCAGGCAGCAGTAGTTGTAGTTATTCTTACAGAGTGGCAGAAAGTTCGGAACAGAGAAATTAAATTCTTGGGTTTCCTAGTCATGCCTTAGTATTGCCTCTGTGTGTGTATCAAAATCAAATTAATTATGCCTCTGTGTCTTGCCAGTTGTCCTTTGTCAAGCTTCAGTATATTTTTCTTGACCAGATGGTTTCAAATATTAATTTCAAATACTTCTCTGGATCTGGACACGTTGGTGGTTTTTGCAGGAACTGTGGAGCAGCTGACAGTTCTAGGTCTAGCTCAGGTAGCCAAAGTCTTTCTTCATATAAAAGACAAACAAATAAGTAAAAGCTCCCCACTAACTGGCATTTAGCAGCTGGTGAGAAATTATTTTGAACTTCCACAGTCAATCCTGAAAGAAAGCTATATACCCAAATGATTTGTTGTTGGTATTAATCTACATGTAGGTTAACAGTCACTTCAGGAATTTTTTTTTTTTTTTTTTCAAATCTGCTGGCTTTGAAATAGTGGTTAGTTTATCTGACTATAGAATAGGGCTGTGCTACAGGGTATAATAAATTATCCTTGTCCAAATTATAATTTAATTTCAGATTTTGAAATACCTCATGATGAAAAGTATGACATAAATATAAAATATTGTGTGCTCTTATAAATCTTACCTATGCTACCTGAGGTATCGTAGGAACCCCTATTAAAAATAGGAGACTTCAGTTAGGTGTAAAAGCTTTAGAAATGTGTCATTTTGGCAGGATAAATAGGTTGTGAGTGCTAACTCTCAGAAATTTGAGAGTCCTTCTCTGGATCTGCATTATTTAGTAAACTAGTATATTTGCATAGTCAATGCTATCAGGACTGTGTTCCTCGTGCAAGCTGTAAATATACATTGGGAATGACTCCTATTGATAATCTAGTTTTGAGTGTGGTATACACACATCACTGAAACATAGTTTAATGGCCCTTCCAGCTCCGATATGTCCTATTTAAATCCCCAGAAGTACAGCAGAAGTCAAAATGGATCCAAAAGCAAACTGACAGAGAGGAGAAACAGAGTTGCAACTCCGTCTTTAATGTTGAAGAACAGATATTTGCCTGGACGTGTACTTGACCTGTTTGTAGAGCTGAAGAGCAACCAGTGCTTTATCCAATAAGGCATTACAGCTTTATTTCAAGAGAGCTATTTATCAAAAACAATGGGCTCTGTAATCCATCTAGTTTTCAGCATCCTGACATGTTAGTCCCTTCCACTGATTCTCAGTGCTTATTTGTCACTCACTTAGGACTTTGGACCTGATCCTTACAGCCATCAGCTCTTCTGCTACTATTTAGCTACTGTGTGATTTCCTTACATGGACCACCAAGATCTCTGTGGTTTTTTGGTTTGTTTGTTTTGTTTTGGGGAGGTATTTTGTGTGTTTTGTTTGTTTGCTTTGGTTTTGTTTGTTTTTTGAAAAAGCTGCTAAAGTCAATGTGGAATGTATTCAAACAGGAAAGAAAGAACCCTTCTACCTCTTCTTTTGCAGCAAATACCTCCCAGCAGGTCTTATTAACTTGAGCTTAATGTCACTACTGTGTGGCTTTTCCTCAGCTCACAACCAGTGAGCTCACATCCCTCTGCAAAAGACTGTGCAGACACATCTAGCTACAACTTTATATGGGTATTTAGCCTTATAGATTTGAAGCTTTGTGATGTCATTTGGCACAGCTTTTCTTCTGTGTGAAGGTTTCCAACTCTAATTAGGACTATATATACTTGTGCTTGAGACTGCACAGCAGAGTGGAAAAAAAGAGGAAAGAAAACAAAGATCACAGGAAAATAACATCCCTGCTTCTTTTACTCTCTTTGTTTGAATCCATTAAATTTTCTGTGTTTTCAGAGACTTCAACATGTTTTGGTGCTCTCATGCTATCTTGAATTCTAGGCCTCTCTAGGCTTTTACTGCCTTTCAGAAAATTGAATTCCTGGAAGGAATTTTTGGTAGCATTAAAAGCACCCACAGAGGGAATGGGTTTGTGTATCTGTTCTCTACCTTACATACACTGAAAGGCAGGAAGTTCTTCACTTACAAAAGCTGCTTTTTCAGATAAATTTGATGATAAACAGTACCTCTCCTATAGTGAATACCAGTGCAAGTATCTGTCTGCAGTATTCTGTGCAGGCATCAGATCTGTGTTGTACATTATGAATCCAGAGCCTTTGTCATGCATTTGGGAGGAAGGTATGTACAGTTGATGTACAGTTCAATCTATGTACCTTCATAACACAGAGAAACTTCATTTAGAACTTTTCAGATATACATTCGTTCACTGGAAAAGCACGCTGCTATTGTAATACATGGCAGAAATAACTGCATTGTCAAGCTATCATTGTTCATCTTATCACAAAAGGAGGAATTGAGATGATTTCTGAATATGAAGAAGCAGCTGAATATTGGAATGAAATAAAAGGGAAACTTTTCTTCAGTTTCTTCCATTTGTTTACGTATTAAAAGTAGAGATTTCTCCATTCAAGTTACTGGAATAATCATAAGAGAACAATACAGAAGCTTACTAGTGCTACTGCTTGCGTTAAATTGTGTATCTAAACTAACGTGTATCTGAACACTAAGAGAGTCCCCTCTGAGTTTGTTATACTTGCATTGGATGTCATATAGAAGTCTCAACATACAGTGTTTACAGAATTCGGCCAGTTGTGGCCCTTTAAACTGATTTGGATGGATCCTTCCAAATGATACATATTTTGCCTGGTGGACTTTGTAAAGTATTGTTGCTAGTATAATCAATCTCCCTGCTAAAAAGAGCATGCATACTGTAATGAGGAGTAAGCAAGATACTCAGGAAACGGTGGTTGCAGCCGATGTCTGTCTGCCAAAAAAGACCGGAGCAAAAAAACTCCACTGATAAAAAAGAAGGATATTTCAGACTTCTCTGAGGTGGTTTATTGCCTATAACTTCTGTATAGGTGTTCATGTGGATTCAGGGAATTATTTATAAACTAGAACTCTATTTTTGCCTTGGGAAATTCAGTTTGGCAGAGCATTCTGCAGAGTAGAGAGTTTATAAAGAGTGGTAATTATTAGAATTTTAAAATTCCATGATTATTTTTATTCCTTGGAACTTTGGAAACAAATAATTTGCATATTGTTTCACTTCGTCTTGTTTGATAAAGAATAATTCACCCTTGAGATATTCACTCTCATTTATTTTATGTAGAAGGATAACAACACATTTTATCGCAAAATAACCTAGACAAAGCCAGGATTTAAAACAGGCTTTATAAGTAAAAGAGAGTTTGAGTCATATCTAGAAGGAATGGAAATGAGTTCTTTATATCTGCAACATAAAGACATTCCTGGAAATTGGAAAATTACCATCCCTTGGAAGTCATTCAGCACACAGTTGAATCTGGCCCTCGCTCAACCTAATTGTATTATGCCATTTTAGATCCACGTCCTGTGGGATGCATGGGCTGGTACAGATTTTAGACGTATCAATCCCAACAGTTTCTCTTTGAGCATGCCAAAACGTACACAGTATGTACAGATGAAATGCCAGGACTAAACTTTGAAAGTAGCAAATATAAATAAATAAAAATAAAGCCTAGCACAAACATAAATAAAATAATAGATAAAAATAAGTAAAAATAGACTTCAAAAATGTGTCAAATAATACTCTGGTGTTATGCAGTTATCTAGGGATCTAACACATTTTGACAGAGTGTATCAGTCTGTGTACGCAAAGCCAAACATTTTATTAAAACAAAATATATCAGTTTTTAAAACATGCTATGTATTCTGTTCCCTGAAGAACCCTTTGAGAGAGATGTTCACCGAATTTCTGTGAAAGTTGATGAATGATTTGAGCTAACAAAGCAGAAATGCAATTTTCAACAGGTTAGGCTTAGTTTGATCAACAGTGCACTCCAGTACACCACTTCTATAACAATGCATCTATCTTCATATGTCAAACAAATGCATACTTGTGTATTATAAAGGAAAGTGCCGTATGGTGGGTTTAATGAAGTATCATATTAGTATTTCTGTATATATATATATTTTATTTTTTTTTATGGTATGGAAAATCACAGAAAGAAACTTAGCAAAATACCTTTGGGTTTATGAACAGACCCCATGATGTGTCTTCATGGAGGAAAATAGTATCAGTTATCAACTTGGGGAACATTCCACACTGCCAGGCACTGACAACACAAGCTGCTGTTACAGCGTGTTTATCTCAACCAGTTACAAGTGTGCCATGTGTATACCCTTTTGTCCCTAGTGGGAGTATCGCCATAAAAGCCAACACGGAACCCTAAATGCTCTTCATTGCCATTTGATCTTCTTGCTGCTGAGTTCTCCATGATGACATACATGCTGATTTTTATGTCTTTGCTGAGTCTAGGCTTGACTGGAAGACTATTCAAAATATTAAAGCTTTCTCTAGATTCCCTTCAAAAGTGCCTGTGGCAGCAGAATGCCAACTGGAGAGCCCATGCCAACTGGAGAGCCGTGTGGTTGGACATCAGGCTCTGCAGAAGCTTCTTACACATGAGACAGTAACAAGCAGTTGTGAAATACTAAGGAAAAGACACTTGAACCAAATATGCATTCCTCTGTTGGTTTGGTAGCAAAGCAATTGTAACAGTGCTTCGACGTAGTCTGACCCTGGTGCTGGAGAGAAGGGCAGTACATGCCCAAACAATAACTGGTTCTCAGATGAGAAATAGCAGCTGAGCAAGTTAGAGAAATATCTTGAGCCTATTTAAACCTTTTGCTGCTGCAATCAGTGCTGTGCAGTGAAAGCAAGATTTTAAATAGAATTATTGTTAGATAGGCAATTCTAGTGATGAATCTGTTCAGAAGTCTTTATTCTGCTGCAAAACAGCAGTGACTGATTGCAGGTGGACCAGGCTGTGACTATTCATCATAAATACTAAGCCACATTCTTTCGTGAAGTTCAAGGAAATAGGTAGTGCAGGACTGTTTGTATCAGTAAGGCTCAAACAATCTTTTTCTCTAAATAAACTATTCCATTTATAGACATGGAAAACAAAGTTTTGCAAACAAGAGATTCACAGATACGGATCCAAAAGCTTGCATTCATGTTCGACCTTTGGAACTTCCTCCTCCATTTATTTTGGGATCTGTGTGATTATCTCTTCAGACCTTGTTTGATATAATACTGTGGTCTGTAGCAGCTGCTATAGATGCATTTCCCCAGTGTTAATTTTACTGTGTAAAATAAGCTCTGGCAATGTGGTGGCTAGTTAATTGAACTATATAACCCTTTCTGGAATTTGTGACTCCAAGTCACTGAACAATATAATTCATCTCAGACTTTTTATTAAAGTCCTCAGTGAAATTGTAAGGCTACAGTGGTATATTAGAATGCAGAGAGTACTGTGTGTAACCAAGAAAGCCACCTCTCCAGTGGGCCCTTAATAAAATAAATGTTTTCTGATGGTGCAGTACTTATTTTAAGCTTATTCCTGTTTCAGCTCAGAAATATTGCATCTAAAACAATTCAGAAAACTGTAAAATGTATTCAAGCAGAGGAGAAGGAGGAGTAGAAGGGAAAAGGTCATGAAGAGATTTAAATGTTAAAGTAAAAATTTAGAAATCAACATGATTGTTGCATAGCATGACATTGTGATCAGGAGAGTACAGGGGGAATACTGAATTTAGAAAGAATAAACTGCCGAACAGCATGCTTCTGAACCATTTGTTATTTCCTAATTAAAGCTTGTGAAAGGGCAGTTTATAGACAATTATAATAAGCTCAGTGTGGGAGATGTCAGAGTGTAAATCAGACTCTCTACAGCAGTGGAGCTTTAAACATCTCTAATGACAAGTGGTGGTAGGTAGATGATACAAAAAGACTGTTTTGACAACATGATTGATTGAGATCTTGAAATGTACAAGCAAACAAAAAGTGTGAATTCAGCAGGAAACCAAAACTGCATGCTGTACAGCATATAAAGTATAAAGAAAGAGGAGGCTTGTGGCAAAGAAAGTTTAAAGCCTTATTTGAAAATAAAGTCATAGTTAAGCAAAGAAGTGACTGCTACTCAAGTCAGGATTTATCTTAAAAATACAAAAGCAGTTGTATTAAAGGTGCATCCTGCATCGTGAGAAACCACAGTGTGTGTCTCACTCGCTTTAAGGGCAGTCCCTTCTAGCACAGAACTTGTCGTGACTCTGCAGCACACACCTATCTGCTTTACTGCACTTATTTTAACACACATTGTATCTCCTCAGGTGTCTCCTTCACCTGTATGTCTGTCCTTCCTCTGTTGTCCAAGTCTAATCTCTCTCTTACACTAGGGAATCTGAGGACCAAAGATTGTCATTTCATCTCTTTGGGGAGAATGGAGCCTTAGGGAGACCATTGCAGAGCTATCAGTAAAACTCTCTCACATCTAACTTGTTGTAACGTTAATGTGTACAGTTAGGACTTTCAGATGCATCCAGTTTTGACCAGCCCGTGTTTTCCAGTTGATTAAAATGGAAGCACAAATAGGTCAATGTTAAGTGCTTTTTCATATACTCCTTTCTGTGGAGACATGGCCAAGTACATTCTATGGCAAGCTGCTTAGTTCAGCACGTGATTCCCTAACGTCACTGGGGACAGAGGGTAAGAGTAGGACATTTTAGATTACTTCCAGTTTCATCTTGACCTTTGAAAGATTTGAGAGGCAGACGCAGCAGAGTGATTGGGTTCTCTATGCTCATCCCTCTCAGCTCATTAGCAAAATACCCATATGATTAGCAAGAGAGCCACTGTCAGTGGGGAGGTGTGCATGTGTGTTTCTATGAAGGTCACTATGTTCCCTTGTGTTCTGTTTGCCACTTCAATATCTGTTTTGTCCTTATCCCACCAATATGTTTAGTAATCTCACAGATCCTTGTTTTCCTCCCTTTGCTGCATGAGTCATTGCAAAGAGTTTGTGACAGCCCATGCAGATTGTTGGCTGAAATGAGGAACAAGCCTCTCACTCCACCTGCACACGGCCGGTCAGTATTAACAAATACCAGTTCTTCAGAAACCCAAAAACTGATAACCTGGCTGTTGGACGCAAGACTTGTATCACCTATGTCTGTCATATCGGTTACAAGCCACTAGTGAAGTTCTTGTCAGACACTTTATAGTTGACATTGTGTTTTGTATTCTTTACTCTGCCGAAGCCCTGTCCATGTCGTGTTTTTATGCTAACCTAGAAAAACATTTCAAAGATAGTAAGGGGTACCTGAAGGATTCATTCTCATTAAGGAGGGGTTCAAGATAAGAAGCTCTGAGTTTGCAGAAACTTCATGTAAATTGAGCTCTGAATACACATTTTATGAACTAGATCTCACTGGAAGCTTCTCTAGATTCTTCACCATTGTTACTGAAATCAAACTCAAGTTCTTAGCCTTGGAAAAATGCTATTCACTGTGGCTGTCTGAGAGGGAAATACTCAGGCATAGAGAAGGAGCTGGCAGTACTTGACTTTCCCAAGGGTGTATTTGTCAACCTGCTTCTGTTTCCCAAATGCTGATGTTTAATTTGCATTTCTAAAAGGCTAGAAGAACAAAATTTATGCAAATTTAGATTTATTTAGAGGTAGTTGAAATACAAAATTGGTAAGATCTGATCAGGACTTTCATTGCCACAGTATCAAAATTTCCTGCCTTCTGCTATCCCACAGTACAGAATCAGCCACTGAAGTAAAGGTAAGCAATTCTGGATTAGAAAATAGCTTGTTTATGCAATATTCACAATCTGGAATTAACCAAGACAAAAACATTGTCAAGGGATTTCAGAAAGGAGAGGGGTTTTTTTCAGCCATTGTCCAGTATAGGGGAATTACAGGAGTAAAATACTTTGGCTGACCAGGAATCAAGGTGGAATTGATGCCCGCTCATCTGCTGTAGAGCACTACCTGACTGTGGCTGTGTGTGATGAATGGATAGGGCATTTGGCTTTTTTTGCCTTTTTCAGATCCATGTGTGCATAAAACTTAGTGAGTGGGTACTACCTGTTGCACCCATCCATGTGCTGGCTTCTGCAGCTGGATAATCTGCGGCAGTTTAACGCGCTGAATCACAACACCAGCACTTCTGCGATTCTGTGAAAGAACACAGGGAATGATCTTTGTTTTCCTTGTAGCTATTTTTCTGTCCTGTTTGCCTAATGTAAACCCATATATCAAAGTGGCACAATTGTGGCACCCATATCATACGTGGTATGTTTTAGAGCTCTGCACATTTTTCACGGAGGTACAGCACAAACATGCCAGGTTACTCAGCATCTTGCAGGTATTTTGTAGAAGGAGGTAACAGGATGGACGGTGTTTAATATCAGCCATTTAAGTTCTAATTCCAACAGCTGAATAAACTTGCTTTTTTTTTTTTTTATTTCTAAGTGTTAATACCTTTTCTCTCTTCATCCCTCACCAATCCCTCCATGTCCTCATCCCTGATATTGCAGGAACTCTGGCAAAGGCAGGCTGGTCAAACCATCAGCAGCAGCTGTAGAGACTGAGAGGTGCAAAAAGGGCATTGATCTGTCTGGTTTCACTGGAAGGGACTGTCTTTGTTCTAGATTAAAACCTGCCAAGTGCTTCCCATTGTTTTCCACGCTGGCTGAAACAGCCTTCTGCACACCCTTGGTTATCTTTGGTTTGGATCTATAGTTGAATCTGTTAAGTTGTTTAGTAAAAAGAAGTTGCCGAAGGGTTGGTAGCTCCATTTAACCTGTGAGGTAATGGCCACGGGGTGTCTCGAGGCACCTAGATTGTCCTTCAGATGCCAACAATGTTAGGAAAGTAGAATTTTTATTAAATACAGTGTCTGATTTTTCTTTTCAAGAGGGAAGTCTTTTTTTCTGTGCTGTGTCATTGTTATTATTAAAGGTTTGACCGTCCTGCACAGTGTATGGCTCTAATCTCTCAGGGGAGAAGCAGTCTGCTTTTCTGCTCTGATATCACTCTGTTCATCCAAGATTTTTTTTCTTCTCTCTACCTCCTGTTATTTTTGCCATTGCTTGCCAGTATTCATAAATACGTGCTATCAGCTGAACCTCTCCAAATTTGCCTGGCAGAACGTATCTTTCTTTTCCAAAGGTCTCTATTTAATGTGAACCGCGCTCCAATCATTTCTAGCACCTGTTCACTGGTTCCATGGTGCATCAACAGCAATTTTACAATTCTTCAGCGCCGTGACAGCTTGAAATTGTCATTTCTTTATGAACACTAGATGCACTGAAATCATGTTAGTGCCGTTGTCATTTTTCTTTGTACTCAAACATTAGGTATGTTTTTGCGAGTTGAGATGGGTGGTGAACAGATTTTTACTAAGCACCACGCTCAGTTTCCAGGAAATGAGAAAGGGTCTTTTGTGCAGGGCGTGTGTCAATGGGTTATCCATAGCAAGGAGAATGCTTTCTGAAGTGGCACATATGGACAACTCATCTTAGCACACAGATGATGCTGCCACGTGAAGGACTTTTTGAAGCACTTAACATCATTATAACTGAAATAACATTATCTTTACTAGCGGGGATTAAAAGCAAATAACGATTTTGGTTTAATATATGTAGCACTAAGGAGAAAGAGATTTTCACTCAAAACTGAAATGAAGGTATAAATTATGTGGTCCTCAGCAGGTAGCATTCAAATAATTTTTGTTTTAACATGTCACATTAGGAATATCTTAATATAATTAGATGAATGAAGTGTGTGTGTTCTCATGTGTGTGGTTCTAGGGATGATTATGTACCAACGTCTTCATGGTTTAGATGGTGGCTCCAAAGCTTTAAGTGTTGATTTTATATCCAAATGTTCATTGGCACATTCTAGATCATATTGGGAGGGGTTTTGTTTGGTTTGGGCCATTTGTATTAGCAGTTTAGAGTCCCCAAAACAGTCCATGATCTCACTGTGTAGAGTACTACAAGCACTGGAGCAAAGCCTCTGCTAAGTGCCCCAGGAATTTGCTGCATCTGTATGAGACAAGATAACCAGCAAATTCTTGGAGATGGGGAAGACAATAAAATGTAAGTGGTTGCGATTACTGACATCAAGCTCATCCACCCAGTTGTTGGAATCTTGCAAGATTTTCAGTATACATTTTGGAAAGGGATGATTTAAGCTTTAACTAAATGGCAAAAATTTCCAGGTTTTGGTTTGTTCAAGCAGAGCGATGCTCACTGATCTCAGCACAATCTGCTCCTGCTACAGAGCCCTGCACTGGAGTGGAACTAGTCATGACCAGGATCTGGTGCTACTGCATGGCGGCTCATTTACATATGGAAAATGGACAAAGGGGCTTGATGGTGAGGGAAACCGCAGTGTTAAGTTAGCCCCGTGTTTGATGTCAGTAGCAGAATAGAAATGGGATGATGTCTTTGCTTCTGTATAGGATTAAATTGTGGATATCCATCTAGTGTTCTGGCAGGAGGCTGTAGAAAATCTAGACTACTTCTGGACTCTATGGTTTCACTTCTAACTAAAGAATGTAAATCCTAATATTATTTTAACACTTCCCTAATTTTTAGAACTGTGTAGAACAATTGCAAATGCTCTTCAGAATACTGATATCAAAATAATTTCTTGTCTGTGTTTTAGATCAGACATGATAAAGAGTCAGAGGATGAATTGTGGGGAGGTGCTTTTGAAGATCGGCTAAACAGTGGTAGATTAATCAGCATTGCTGTAATTAGATTAAAATGCATTACTCTTGTGTTCAATTTTTTTGAAAAGTTTTTAGATTTCAGTTCTGTATCTGCACTTAGACTAATACTCCAGCACCCTCTTCTATATCTGCAGTACTGAACTCCTGTAATTCTACAAAAGTTGCATAGCATTAATTGAGGTTGACTATTTATTGTGCAGGTTATGTCACTGTCAGTAGCTACTTTATGTACGAATTAACATACCTCTCTATGTTAAAGTTATCTGTAGCATAATCAAATAGAATCCAAAAATAACTAAGGAACCATTGCTTCAGTTCCTTAAGCAGACAGTTCAGGTCTTAATTGATAGGCCGTCACCATCAGCTTGTAGGAGGACTGCTGCTAGTATGCTAATGATAGAAGAATAATTTCTGGTGTTTACACTTAAATTACGTTGCCTCTAGCCCTCTCCCGACTTCTGTGACATGCATGAATGATATAGCCAATATTCCTATTCAGATGAATCCTAAATAACTCTTTTCCTGACCTGTCATACAGTTTCTTGAACTATCACTTTGAAATCATGTTTGCTAGTTTGTCACTATCTGAATGTTACCATCTTTATAGCCGACCTAATCACCCACTACTTCTACCTTTATCTCTACAGTGTTGATGCAGTCATTCCTTACTGTCTGACTTGTAAATGTTATGTTAACTTTGACATTTATAACAGTTTGTTATTCTTTCCTCCATTCTATTCATCAAATCTTACTCTGGAACTATGTATTGACTTAATTATACTCCTCCAATCTAAGTCTCCTTTGCTACCTCTACGGATGTGCAGAAATTGTCTCATTTCTATCTCCGTTATTCTTTACTCCTTTTGTTCTGACTCCTTCCACAGATTCCTTAGTACTGTTCATCAGTGAAAATTGTCTTCTCATTCTTACAACCTTTTGTTGTGCTATTTCACCTGATCTATTCATCCTTCTTCGTAATATGACCTTTATTTCTTTATCTTGATCTGTCTCTGAGATAATTAGTTCATATCTGCTGTGATCTTTCTTTCTTGTCTACTGAGTAACTTCTCTGTTTTCCATTAAATTCTTCCATAAATTGTGCTTAGAAAATCAGGTCCACCAAAATCAGTGGACACTCAAGTGTCTTTAGGATTTTACAGCGTGTCTTAAGAAGCCTTTTACCTTTCCCTTATCAACAGCCCAGATAGTGTCACTTAAAGTATTCTCCATTATCAAATTGCCCTTTTTTTCCTGTATGCAGTAGATTAAAAAGTCTTTGGGGAAGAGTTTCTGTTTCAGTTTATTCATATACAATAAACTTACACTGGTAAATACATTTTATTTCATCATGGAAATAGTTTTTTGCACACTAAGGAAGAAGTTACTTAATTATGTTATTTTTACATTTAAATGGACACAAACTGGAGAGTATGAGAAACAGAAGGAAAACATACATGATTGAACATTAATATTTTACTGGAAAAGAATTAAATATCCTAAGGAAATAATGAAAACAAGTTACTTCTTCCAGATGATAGTTAAAGTTTGATGAAATAATAATAAAAAATTAATCTTCCAGTTGAATGAAGACACTCCGTATGTTGTTAACTATGCCTAAATTTTAATTCAATTTTGTTGGTTTTCTGTCTTAGCCAACTCCTGTTTGTGGGGATCAGTTGGCTACAAATAAATACCAAGACATCCCTTTTTTGTGTGATCATCTGTAACTTTTAGCACATGTTTTTTTTTTTTGGATCCTACTGTTGACCAAATCCTTGAGGGCAAGACAGAAGTAAATGGCCAAACAGAGTAAATTCACGTGGGAGAAGCATTTGCCTGTATGTTCCCAGAATGTATTGTATTTAAATACTTAGAGATTAAATACCGATTCTTTTTGAAAACTAAACCAGTGCATTTAGAACCATTGGAACCATGGAACAGACACCTTATGGATCTTAGAGCATTTTTTTATATCTTATTTGTATTTTTCCATCTGCCAGTGCAGCTGTGACAGTGGAGCTGAATGACATTCTTGCACTTTGTGTTCTGCATCTGCTCTATAACTCTGTTCATCTCTAAACCTTTTTGTTCCATGCCATTCTTCACTCTTTTCTGCACACTCTTGATCTTTCTTCTATTTATCATTCCTTGCAGTCTAGTATGTGTTATAACGTACAGGATCCTTCCAAGTTCATTCTTCACATACGCTGAGATTGTTACTACTGACTTTTTGCAGTCTTTTGCAACAGACTCATTTCATGCGTAGACCTTTTATTAAAACTTATGGTTTATTTTTATTACTGTTCCTTCTAACAAACACATTTTTTGTAGCTAGTGCCATTTGACTTCATCTAGCACCCAGGTCATTCTCTCCGTGTCCACCATCATCATTCTATCTGTTAGTAGTCACAGTAAATGCATGATAAATGTTCCTCCTGAAAAATTTCTCATCTGCCTACCATTTTATTTTGCATAAGCTGATGATTTCCTATCATCCTTTCATTTTGTGTGCCATTACTGCAAGATCTATAATGTTCCTGAAAATCTCTGATACACTGAGCTCATGACATAATTCCTGGTGCTCCAGCTTGATGTGTTCGTTCCTGTGCCAGTCACGTGCTTGTTTTCCCACCCTTTCTTCCGAGTGGTAAATACAACCTTTGTGTAGCTGACTGTTACCGTCCTGGGATGCATTCCTTTCCATCCTGTTCGTGGGATCAGATATTCACTGAACAACTTGTCTTTAGGAGTATCCCATGTATCTGATCTGAGCTGTTTAACAGGCTGACCTCGTGGTGCTGGAACCAGAGTTTTACCTTGGTGATAGTTTAAACACAGGAGGGTTCCCACACTTGAAGAGCAAATTCCATTTTTCACTAAAATTTGTCACTGTCAGCTGTCACGGTAGATTGGTAAGCTAGTGAAGGCAGGAGCAGTGGGCGTAGCCTCGCATGCTTAAGTTCAACAAAATCACTTGTGAAAGTTCAGCCAGCCACAGGATTTAAAAGCAGTCAAATACCCCTTTCAGGTTTGTGCCTTGAGTTTCAGCCTGTGCCCATCCTAAAGATAAGGTTGTCATTGAGTCATTTCGCTGCTGCATTTGCTGTGCTTCAGGGCTGTGTTGCCGTGGAAGGCATGTAGTGACTGCTGTGGAGCCAGCAGGAACATCCAAATGTGTCAGCACACGGTTTGCTGGATTGGGATGTCAGAGGGCAACGCTGAAGATTCAGTGGCATTTAAGAAGCTGGGCAGGGGACTCGGGCTTCTAGGCTTTGAAGAGACAAACAGTTCCTTAGTATTCACCTTGCAAAGGTAGTCAAAGCAGGCGATCGCTTTATACTCATTTATGTGTGATGTATCTCTGTACATCTTTGTAAAGGAATCTTCTAAGAAAATAATGCATGTGGCAAAAAGCCAGCCAGGGGAGAAGCCAGAGGAAAAGTAACTGAAGCGCTTTGATTCCCAGGCATGAATATTCTAAGTAGACAGATACATGTTAACTCTACCTGCTACCTTTAGCGCACACATTTTGTTTAAACTTGGTACAGTGCGGAAAACATTAGATGCTTTTGACACTCCTGCTGCCCACATTACTTTTAACAACTCAGCTGTGGAAGCTTTTTCAGAGCCTTGGGGTTTTGTACTTCAGTATGTTCATTCTTCTCAACTTCTACTTTTTTTAAACAAGTTTAATGAAACACATATTTAATTAGCAACACACTAATGAATAAATACAAACAGATATGCCCCTGTGCACAATGCTATTGAAGAGGAATATCAGTGTGAATATTAAAAATTAAAGCCAACATTACAAAAGGCAAATATGTTGAATAAATAATGGCTGCTACTATTTACAAACCACGCAAAACGAAAAGGGAACCTCCCTTGTTAAAGATGAGGAGATTGGGGGGAAAAATACAGAAAAGCTGCAATGGAATTTTATTATTCACATTTTTTTCTCTCTTTCATTCAATCCCTTTGGGACATGGTCTAGTTACTTTTATTACACTTGTGAATGTGTCGAGCAACCTGCAATACAGTGGATCACAGTCTAGGTGCTGGATGGCAGAGGATGAAAAGGCAGTACTGCTTCCAATGCATGAGCTGCTGCTTTCAGACATGTTACAGCTCTGAGCATAATGCTGCCTTAACTTTTGCAGACATTTCTGTTCTTACTATGTGTGCGCAGACATTTAAGAATCTTTGAGACTTTTTGACAAAGAAGGAAAGTACAGGCTCAAGCTATTTTTGTACCACGTTAATATCCTCGTTCCTTTTAGTTTCACCTCTTCAGTATCTTCAGTTCCTGTCCTAAATGGTGTGTAGTGACACTGTGCACTGAAGGGTGTTTGATTTCGTGTGGTTTGTAGGTGTGCCCGAGTTTCAGTAGATCAGGCAATTTCTTCATTGGGCCAAATTCACATGTATTTATCAACTAAAACTATTCCCGTAGTCTCAGTACAAAGAAACCAACTGTAATTCTGCAACATATAGATGATACTTTCTAAAGAATTTTAGAAAATTTCAGGGGGGGACATATGATAGAAATATCAAATGTTTCTAGGATTTGTAGGAGTAATATTTTCTGCTGTGATACTGAGGTCAGGAGTAATGATAAATGCATAATGCAAGGCCTCGCATAGTGCACCCTTATTTAAAGGTATTGCTGTAGGATCCTGACCATCCATTTCTAAGTTCTTAGTCTAATTGTGTATTTTGTATAACATTTTTTTTTTTATCTTGAATTTTATAAACCTTCCTTTTCAGTATAATTATGATTTGTATTCTGCCATCTTGTGTCTAACCAAACTCTTTGCCTTGGGGATTTGAGGATGTTGAATAAGTAGTGCTGTGGAGCAGCAACACATTTTCTCTTATGATTCAAATGTAAAAATAACAAACTCATGATCAAGAGGTAGTCTCACACAGACCTTAAGTATTCTGTAATGATATACAGAGATATTTCTCCTTTTCAAAACAAAAATATATCCAAACCTGAACCCAGCACTTCTCTTTTAAAAGTGCTGTTTATTATTCATTGTTAAGAGATAAATGAAAAGATGCATTTGTAATAGTTACATATCTCATACATTCAAGCATATATTCAATATTTATTCCCATCACCCACTTTCATCTGTGTAAGTAGGAGAAGCCTTTCGTGACAAGGGTATGGATCAACACGAACTAGCAAGGGTTGTTCATACAGTAATATCACAAGGAAATCGAAGTATATAACTCACCCTATGTGTTGTGCCATTTACTGCCATCACACTACACATACAAAAAGAGCTCCAAATTGCAGCTGGCTTTATATATAGTGCAGGGAGCTAAGTTTTCCCCTTGCTGGGGACACAGCACTTGCAGTAGGCTGCTGAGCTGTAGTGTTTGTGCAGCCAGCTCTGTTCTGTCTGCCCTTGCCCCTCTGGTCATCTTCCTGCTGGGGCTGATGTGCCCACAGTCATGGGCTGACACTGCAGGCAATGGAAAAACACACTTGTGGTGGTTTAACCCCAGCCAGCAACTAAGCCTCACACAACCACTCACTCGCTCTCCCCATGGCAGCAGAGGGGAGAGAACTGGAAGGGTAAAAGTGAGAAAATGTATAGGTTGAGACAAAGGCAGTTTAATAGGTAAAGCAAAAGCCATATGCATGAGTAAAGCAAACCAAGGAATTTATTCACCACTTCCCATAGGCAGGCACATGTCCAGCCATCCCCAGGAAAGCTGGGCTCTGTAACAGTTACTTGGGAAGACAAATGCTCCTCCTTCCTCCACCTTTCTATACTGACCATGACATCATATGGTCTGGAATATCCCTTTGGTCAGCTGGGGTCAGCTGTCCCAGCTGCGTCCCCTCCCAGCTTCTTGAGCACCCCCAACCTCCTCACTGCTGGAGTGGGATGAGGAGCAGACAATGCCTTGACTCTGTGTAAGCCACTGCTCAGTAATAACGAAAACATCCTTGTATTATCCACAGTTTCCAGCAGAAGTCCAAAATGTAGCCACACATTAGCTACTCTGAAGAAAATTAACTCTACTCCAGCAAAAATCAGCACAACACTCCTGGGCTTTAGTCTCCCTTTTCCCTGGGCTTAGCAGGATAAAAGAGAAGCAGCTCCTATCTAGGTTTGTGGCTCTGATGGCTGCTGCTGTAGTCTTTGGATGAAATGAGCTCATCTAGAAAAGACATGTTTCTGTAGGGAATGAGTTTATTTAAAGATAGAAATTAGAGGAGAGATGCTTTCCATAGTGCAAGATCAAAGGGAAGGACACGGATGTAAAATTCAGCTTTTATTGCATTGCCAAAGAGTCCTGAGCTAACTATCCTAAACCTTGTCTGGAGATTGGTGACCAAGAATGGTGTCTGTTGACCTTTCTGCATGACCTTTCTTTTTGTTTATTTAGGTTTTGGTTGATTGTTTGGGTTGTTTTGGTTTTGTTGTGTTTTGTTTTGATTTGTTTTTTAAATAGGAAACTTTCTGAAAAGATAATTAAAAATCTTGGAATAGATTTTGGAAGCACTATGCTTTTGCTGTTTGCCTTAAGGAACTGCAGAGCTAGACCACAGCTGAAGACCTGCAAATCCCACCTGCGCACTTCCTTAATGCAGTACTGCTTTTGAACGGTATTATACAGTCATTGTGGGAGTGGAGATCATTCTCAGGATCACAGCAGTGAGGGAACTCATCCGTGAGACTGTATCTTTATTAAGCTCAGGTCCACACTATTAAAAATTCTTGATATTGCCTGTCCTTTTAATGGACTGTAAGTTCACTTTCAAAATGATACTAGAAAATTATTCAAAGTGTGTCTGCCCAAAATATGGAAACTCTGCTCCTGTAGTGGCCAGAATACCAGGGGGGATGGTGGGGGGGAAAGAATAAAAAAAAAAAAACCCAAAAAACTTTATTATTTCTTAACGTGGCATAGTTGAAGGGCACGCACATAAAAATATATGTGCTGAAAAGAAATATGACAAAAAGATTCTTCTAAAAGCTCCTTGAGGAATATCAAATGGATCCACTGATTCAAATGTGAACAACATTTTCACATTGGTGGTCCATTAGTCCATCTTTTCCAATGAACCTGAAGATAAGACATTGCAATGCAGTCTGGACACGCTTTCCCCTCATCTTCTGTTACTAAGCAACTTCAGTGAAAATGGAAAGATGAACTCACTGGTATTGATGTGGTGGGTAGAAACACATCTAGGCTGCAAACCAGGATGTTGCCTGTGGAAGAGAGAAAAATGATCCTTTGGAATAACAATAAAAGCCCAAATCAAGGCAAGCTGACTATGATGCACTCTTTTTCACTGTTTCCCCTAGTTTTTGTTTAAAAATGTAAGACAAATCCAAGGAGAATTACAGTCTAACATTCCTCCAATTTTCTTGCTACTGCAGACAGACGGTGGATGAAAAACTGCGACATAATGTGTGTGTTGAAAAATGCACGGTGCAGCAACTTGTCACCTCTGTGCTCCTGCTGCAGTTACGCTGCCAGTGCACAGAGATGTTCAGTCCAAATTGTGCAGGTTATTCAGTTTATCTGATCATCATGAAAGGACTTCAGCAGCAGCAAATCACAATTCTAAAAGACCGTGATGGGTATAGAAACTAAAGCTATTGCTATTGCCAGAGGAGAATGGGAAGGGAAGAGTAAAACGGTTCGGTGTAGGATTGGAAACTTTTAAGATGTTGTAGTATACAGCTTACAAGTCAGCCTGAAAGCCTGGCTGAGAGAATTGGGAGGTAAATACAAGCATTCCCTGCAGTGCTTTATAGTTTCACTTTAGAAGGACTGGGGAGAAACAGAAAGATACTAAATGAATTGAGAACTTTAATCAAAAGGACTAAAAAAGAGATAAGCTGACTAGAGGAAAAAAAATGCAGGTTAGCAAACAAAGAACAAAGAGAGTGTTTGAATACAATTACCAAGAAATAAGGAATAGAAATAGGGCACTCATTCACACAGAGAACAGGGAGGGAAGGTTCAGCAAGACAGGATTTTTTGAAGATCCATATGGAGTTGTACAGAAGGTATTGGAGGGAAGAAGGATGCAGAAGTTCATCTGTCTCTGAGAACCTAATTGAAGTGATGGATGGAAATTGGGTCAGAAAAAAATAACAAAACCTTCCTTCTCTTCCTTCCAGTTTTCCTTCTCTTCCTTTAATATTTATGTGTGTTATTAAAGAAACATTTCTGGAAGGCACTAAGAGCAGAAGCTGTAAATATCCCTACAGAGACTACCTTGCTATAGCAAAATGTTCAACATTAGAGACCGAGTTCCTACAAACGCAGAAACAGTGACAGTGAACTGCAAATGACAATTGGAAGAAACACGAGTAAGGCCAAAGTCAGATAAATGACAGTGCAACCAGGATAATAAAGGAGACATATGAGAGGGCAATGAGAAAAAGCAGTGTCTGCCTGGCTGGGAACAGGGGAAACAGAAGGGATAGCGCTGCTGCAATACATAGCAACCTGCCACGGTCAGGAGTTGACATCACCAGCAAATGAATGGGAGAGTGGCGAAAGCTGGGATGGACTGATCTTCCATACCTCTGGCTGACACCCCAGGGAGTTGTGCTCTCATGCTCATAGTGTGGCAATAGGAGCATAGTTTGTCATGCTACAGCAAATAAACAACCCACCTTTTTGAACAGAAGAGTAAATAGGATATTGACAGCCTGTTCTTAGAGAAAACATCTTCTAGAGTGGCAGTAAAAGCTGTTAAACAGATTTGCTTTGTATCTTAAAGCTGTAGTGTAACAAACGTTTCTTTTGGTGGCAGTACTGGCTTAAGCAGTTTGTATCCATCCCCACGCCACCCTGTCCACTGTGACACAAGACTGCTCAGGCATGCATGTGGTGAACCAGATCAGTGAAGTGATAAAGGGTACAAGTGATCCGGGAAAGAGTATATGTTTAATCTGGATCCGTAACTTGATCCAGTTTAGAATACAGTGCCAAAACCAATTGTACTGGTCCAGTGTGTGCTGGCAAGAGGGGAAGGCTAGGTATCACGGGGTGTAGGTCAGTTTAAGCTGGCAGTGTCACAACAAAAGGTCACTTGTGTACACCGTTGGCCTTTTGAAGGGAAAGAAAAATGGAATTTGGTTCATTTAATTTGCAAATGGGTAGTAAGTACACCCAAATTTTACCTAAAGCTGGGAATAAAATAAAGTTTTAGTGTTGGTACCCTGAGTAGAAGTAGAGATAAATGGCTTGAAAATCTGACTTGGGACTTTACAATTGTTTAACTGTTTCTACCACTAATAAAGCCTCAATTGCTCTATGGGTGAACCATTTTTTTCCATTATGGAATTTTTCTGTTGACAAGCTGTTGGACTTTGAGGTGTTAAAAATATGCATTTCATCGTAAACCTCAATGAAGCAGGCTGGTTTACCAGCTAATGTTCTTTCATTTTAAAAAGGGGAGTAGGAATAAGTTGTTTAATTTTAGGATAGCCGAAGGAGTCAGAGTTGTTATCCAAAACACTGAAGAACACAGGGAGGTTTGACTTACCAAAACTTGAATACAGATTTCCCTGAGCCTTGTTGCAGATGCAGGAGTAGGATGGTGGGTGGAAGGGAAGTGTGTCAGATCTCAAGAGCAGTTGAGTACAAGTATTGCCCCCAAAATAAGCTTAGGAATAGTTTCTTTTGACGCAGGATCTGAATGATAACACAGCTTGTGTTCAGAAGAACAAGAAACTCTTGGTCACGTTCAGGATTCTTTTTGTTCCCTTTGGAGTTACAGATAGAGAATTTTGTCTGTACTCTTGCCGTGTAACTGAATTGTTTTGAATGTACACCTCATTCATACAACCAGTTCTGTCTCCCAGTGGAAACAATTCAATGAAACCCAAAATACCAGGTCCCTTCCAGGGTCAGTGCTTCAGCATGTGCTTATTGTTGACACACTTTATTTAAGAGGCAAGAATGTTTACCTGCTTCCCAAGGATAAGTGGGGATGTCTCAGTTGTGCTTCTTTCTCTGCAATGACTCGTAAGATATTGATACTTAGATATTCTGAATCAGGGTTATAAAATGTTACAAGATTATTTCTTAATGAAACGTGCACAATGGCTGCAATGTCTTATGTGACTTTCTGACAGAAGTTACTACCTGATTTACCTTTTGGTCCCACAATGAAAACTTGGGTGGTTTTTCTACTCTCATAAACCCACTCTTGTAACAGCAGGAAGACACAAACATTGAATACCTTGCTCATCATGTAGGCTTTAGTCACAAGCAGGCTTTCTGCCAGTGATTAGAGGTTGCAGTTAGCTGGAGAGAATTCTGGTTCAGTCTTCTCTGATCACCTAGAAAAACTGGTGGTAACACCATGAAAAAGGAACAAATTTCTGGCAAAACTGAAATTCACAGTACTTCAGAAAACAATATATAAAATAGTATATAAAGTGACAACATGTAAAAGCTGCAACAATCCCCTGAGGGTGCCCCATTTCTAGCTTGGAAAAGAAAAATGGTTAAGATCTAGTAAATACCAGATTACTCAATTCATTGTGAGTAGTTGAAAACTGCATTAATCAAGGGAGGTAGCTGTTGTGAAATGTCATCGTCTCAGTGAGAGTGTGTGTGGCTGTTTGTTTGTTTGCTTCTCGTTTTAATCAAACACACAAAGTTGGGTGAAACAAATAGATTAAGAAGCAAGAAATGAACAATGAAATTATTAATAGGCTAACAGCAGGCCCACTACTTTGGACGAGCCACACTCGTACTCTGCAGGTGTCAGATGATCTGATTTAGGCAGCCAGTAGATGATTCTTCATTACTGCTCTAACCTGCTGAATCAATTAGCTCTCTCATTAGTGGTTTTGCCATCATATTCATCCCTCAGAGAGGCTATATTGCCATTGCAGCTTTTTTAAAGGACGCTAATTGCATCTCTCCTAACTGCTGCGTCTAGTGGTTTGTGCCTTAGCCAGGGAGCCCTGGTGTGCACTCCCCAACTTCTCCCCACTCACTCTTGGTGGAGCAGCTATCAGCAGGTTCTGTTCAGTATTGTCATTACAGTTCCTAGTAAAATAATACGAGGTATTCTGATTTTGAGCACCGTTTTCACCTCCATTGGTATCTGAACAAGGTATATTGAACGTATTTTTCCCTTTTACCATTGTATTTCTTTTTTTAAAGAAAGTTATTTTGTACCATAGTGTATATATATGGTTTACAAAGAGGTGATTCTTCTGTTGTGTGTTGTAAAGCATCCTGTAAAATATTACCTGCAGACTTAGGAAGAATTCCTTCCCCTCACACTTGCACTGTTGCTTGGATCCACCCTTATTCCATCCATCGTCTCGAAGGACCGGAATTTTCTTATTTTGCCCTCTTTGCTCAGAGGATACTAGGCTAAAAATCTAGTTACAATCATGGTTTCATGATTTTTCATGAAACTAGCAGAATAATAGAGGTCAGAAAGGCATGGAGCGGAGAACAGTCCCTGGAAGCTCTACCTGTATTTCTCTCACCAGAAACAAAAGTGCAAAATTACCGAGAGCAACAGCAGTGACAGGCCGAGCAGGCTGATGAGGGCTAAGCATCTGCCCTGTCACACCTCCACTGGAAGCGAGGACAGGGCCAGCTGGCCACCACCCAACTGTGGTGTGGCAGTTACATAGGCACTTCAGCATGTGCTGTGTGCAGACGCTCTTTTTCTCATACTCTTTAGCTCTGAAACTAACTCCATTACCCAGTTGCCACATTAGAGCTGGCCAACATCTACCAGCTTGGATCAGTGCAGCTCCAGCGTGTTACTGCCCGTACCCGCCCGGGCAGACATGGTGTTCATTAACTTCATTGCTCTCGGACTCAAACTAGCTTGCTAATAGTTCTGCATTCACCCACAGCACCGTGTTTTGCTACTTAGATGCACCTTTTGAGTTATTTCAATTTAATCAGTGATATTATGATGATAGCAAGGGAAAATGAGGCCCGTCAGCCCCTGTTAATTCAGAGGTATTGTCCTACCTATTGAGACAACATTTCTGAACTTGAGAGAGGAGGGAAGGATTTCACTGGGAGTTGTGCCTGAGTAAGCAGGACAGAATTGGGCCACCATTTGTAAACAGGAGAAAAATTGAAGGAAACACCTGCTTTAGTTTTCAGAGAAAGATTAGTGTTCGTGATGGACGTGTTTTTGCAGGGTTAGTCTGGCAGGTCTCTGCAGACAGCACCATCCTCCCCTCTGTCCTTTACATTTTCCGTAAGTATTTCAAATGAGTCTGAACGTCTCAGAGGAACTGAACACTCAGGAGCAAAAAAACATTCTCCTGCAGATCAGTAATGACTAAAATAGCTTAGATCTGAGAATAAAGAGCAGCCTGTAGTTTGCAACCAAGACTAGCTGACTGCTGCTGAAGCTGGAGTCAGAGCAAGGATAACAAGTATATGTGGTCATTGGGGGGGAAGCAAGAAATCACCATGCACCAATACATGTTTTCAAGCTCTATTTTGGGATTGTCAAGAGTTTTGCTCTTAGCAGCCTAGGCATGTCTATTGATTTGCATGCTGTGGTTTCTGCTTGGCAGATATGCTGTAGATTTTGGAATACTTGCAGCTTAAAAGAAAACTCAGCAGCCAAGGAAAGCAATTCAAGTACTGATCTTGCTTCAGTCTTCTCAGGCACAGTTACTATCACAAGAGTAAGAAAGAGAAATAATGATATCGAATCAACAGAGAGAGAATGAGTCAAAAGAAGATTGTAGTGTATGAGGATATAAGAGAAAGGAAAATAAACTGGGAAGTGTGCTGCTGTTTATGGGAAATGGTTTGGACCGAATCCTGATGCTCTCTGAATTGGTATGAAGATAGCAGGCAGGATTTGGCCCTTGAAGATTATAATTCCCTCTTCTCGGCAATTTACTGAAGCTTTCAGTAAAATTATTTCTCAAAAATAAAGACGTATGTGTCAGTGTAAACACTGTGATCAGTTAAATGCTAACTAGCATAGGTTTGTGAAGTCTCATTCGTTAATCTTTCAGACTGTATGAGAGAAGCGGCTTTTGAAGTGCAAAGTATTATCATCATCATTATACGTTCATAAAACAGGTTTTGTGCCTCATTCAAATGTGAGAACTGCTGAAAGTGGCACACAAGGCTGCCAGATCTGTGCCAGATCTTGAGTCCCTGCTGGCTTCCCCATGTTCTCCTCACACAGAGAAGACTGGAGGGGCGACAGATTTTGTGATGTGGAACACCTTGAAATTCCCTCTTTAATTTCTGAGTTTCTGTGCTTGAACTACTATGGTGTCTGCTTTGTTTCTGTTGACTGCTTTTAGGTTATTTCCATTTTTGGAGGGATGTCCAGCTCAAATACCTCTGACTACATGACGTTATTTAGACACGGTTTAATAGACTCTTCCTCCTCTGAGGTACTTGTATGCAAAGCAACAGGTACTAATGAGTGGAAAATTAGTGGAAGGGGCAGAGAGCACAACGATGGGGACGTGAGTCACAGGGAATTCAAAGATTCACAGAGTGATGTGAAGGCAGCCGTGAGCTTGCTCTGGCTGCGCTCCCGGTGAGCCAGTCAACAGCTCTACAACCTGGTCACTAGGCCGAAGTGATTGAGTCCTGCTGGGAGTTAAATAATATTGACCTGGGCTCAGCAGTGTGCCATATAAACATACACTAGTTATGAGTATGATCACTTGCTATTGTTCATTTTAAAGCTGTCTCTTGTTAAATACTCTTAAACCAAAAAAGAAATAAAAATCAATGCCGCTGATTCATACAGGTCACCCATCTTGACTGAAATGAATTGGCCTCCTGATATCTTGGAAAGGAACTTCAAGGCAGACAGATTAATACTTTTACAGTCTAGCCAGGGAAAGCATCCTGTATACAGGGAACAATATGGAAAAGCTGACTTTTTAATGACTTGGACATCTCTGAATACACGTAGGCATGTGTGCTGGGTTTTCACAGTGCTTGTAAAGTCAGCTGTGAAATTCAAGTGCCTTGTAGGAGCAAAGAATGACCTGTTGCTGTTTAAATCATTGCACTTCTCCCATCTGAAACCTCTGCGAGTCCTTTATCTTTTTTCTTAAAGCAGCAGTAGCCAGCTTTTGAAAGCAGTACATCATAGTACAGTGTAGCTACCTGGAAAGGAGCAGTACATCAGAGAACCTTACTGGGTTTTTGCCCCTCATTTTTCTTCTCTTCTTCAGAGAGAACCTGTCTATGTCAGGCTTCTTGGAAGAAAGCTGTGAACATTGGAGGGGGCAGAGAAAGGCATATTGGCTGAACTCCTGCACAGCTCACACCCCCCGCTGTTCATCAGAGAGGTTAAGGGAAAAGGCTCCTATGGGTCATCTCTGTTATTGATAAATAAGTGGAAATTGATGTTCAGCCCTGGAGTTCAATACTTGAAAATGCCAATGAAGTAAATGGAGCTATAAAATCACTGACTTAAGCATCTGTCATACTAAAGAATCTGTAAAGCAGTGTATCACAGGCACAGGGCGTGCTCATCTCAAGGGATGAGAATAACTCTCAGTAGAGCTGGGTAGAAATGAGAATTCTCCCGTGGGGATTTTTAGAGAGAACTTTCACTGAAAATTTTCTTGAGAAGTAACTTTCTTCCTGTGTAAGAATTAAAAAGGACGAGGGGATTTGTTACTTTTTCTTTTATTTTTTCCAAATAGAAAACAAAATTTCCAAAACAAAAATATGTTTTCTTCTGCTTTCTTGTACTTATTTTTTTGGATAGCAAAACTGTAAGAAACTCAGAAAGCGAGGGAAAGCAATGCATTGGCTGAGTTAATGTTTGCCATGTACCAAAAGACACAAACCATTCACAAAAAACGTAGAAAACCATATTTTCTGTAAATCACATTTTCACTTTTAAAGTTTGCTTTGCCAAAGTTGTTACTTCTCTGTGAAAGAAAATCTTTACGAAAGTATTTTTTTTAGTGTATAAACATTCAACCAATTACAGCTCTCAGGAACATGCCAGCCCTCTTTACAGATTTTTATCTTCATAATTTATTTTTATTTTTATGTTTTTTTGTGTCTCACCTTGATTTTAAGTTTGCTTTGCTTACCAAATTAATTTCATGGTTTACTCTTCTGCTTCTTATCACTCTACCTGAGCCGCCTGTTTATTAGCCCACCTTCTACTTAGCCAAAAAAGATAAGAAAAAGCAGAAAGGCTGAGTATTTTGAAAATAAGTCAGACCTAGAGACGGCAAACTGAAATGTTTCACTCTAATGATGAGTGAGTTGCATACTGATTCTGTGGGTGAGAGATCTCTTGAATAAGATGACAGGCTTTGCATTCTTCAGCGCTGTACACAACAGAAATGTAATTTAGAAATCTAACAGCAGCCCCTGATATCTTTAAAAAATGTTTTTCAAAAATCTATATAGTCTGAAAAATGTACCGAGATGTCTACCATTAACTCTCACCTGTTCTTAACAGCTATCAGTGCCGATTCCTAATTTATGCATGCTGTTCAACTTGAAAATAGATACTTTTTATGTGCTTAGCATGTGAATCCTGATAAGTTAGGTACTTCTCTATCAACTTTCAGAAGCTTTAAAAGATCAAGTAGTTAATTAATTTCTGAAACAACATGGAACCCAGAGATACTTCACAAACTTCCTTTCCCATGTCCTCAAATAAAGGAAGTAACTGGAAGAGCCCCTGCCTCATGAAGTAAGAAACACAAACGTGTTTCGATACGGGAAGCGTATGATAGCTTGTAAAAAATGGCAATAATAATTAATTTTTAATGTGTCTGATAATAAAAAAATCTGCTTTCATCTGATAATGTGAAAGTCGTGCATAACCTGAGCTGACTGACACTTGTGCCATCTGTTATTCTATGTAAACTGTGTTTGCAGCATTATTCTGTTAAATTTTTGTACCCAAGTGTAAGATAACGTGTCCAGAGAAGATACACTATTGCACCTGAAATCCAGCTCCCTGTCCTTTGGCTTTAACTGTTTTCACTTGATGCACTTTAATAAAAACATTGAACTGTCAGATGTCATAAGTGCTGCAAAGTTACTCTGTTAGTGTGACGTTTTGGCCGATTGCTTTTTTACTAACTTATTAAATGCGATTGGATAGGTGCAGGTAAGTGCTTTTGTTTGTCTTCTAGAAGACCTTGACTTCTAGTATGTGATGTGCCCAGTGGTTGGATGGTTTACCTGGTAATTAATTTACTCAAAAGAAAAATCATTATCTGAAAATTCAAAGCTAATGTTAAGAGAAGGACTGGTAAAGCTGCTCTGACTGGTCTTTGTGGACCACTGAGTCAGTGGGCTTGGTGGTGATTTATGGCTTTGCTTGTATTTACTGGCATTTCTTGTTTTTCTCGTTGTACATAGGTCATGACAGCATGTCACATTCAGAGAAATTCCAGGCAAAAGCCCCACAAGCTGCCTGGGCTTGCATGAGTAACTACACGTCTGTGTAGAATGAGCACCTGAGTTTGGAAGGTGGCAGGTCACACTGTGACTCAGAGGGAGCTCAGGGGTCTCCTTTCACATTAGTGTGCTGTGTGACTACCACAACAGCTCCACATTCTTATTTGTCATTTTCATACCCTATAGGTGTCTTCAGCTAAAAGTAAGAGAGATCTGTCAGCAAGCAGGTTCAAAGAGGCAGGTTTTGTGAAGAGGAACTAGTGTGACTGAGCTCATTTAAACTGTTTGCAGATTGTCTGAGGAGATCAAGACTGTTATGGATGTGTTTGTTCAAACTTGCTCAATTAATAGTTTTTATTTGATCTGGTGGATAAACTGTTTGCAGAGCGGTTCAGTGTGAGTGTTCCATTGATTATTTGATATTCTGTGTTTATCATTAGGTTTACATTCCTTGTGTTATATACGAGATGCAAGATTTTTTAAGAAATGCCTCATCTATAATGTGTAATAGATCTTCAATCAGGGTAATGAGCACCAGCACTCAGAGTTCAATAAAAGGAATAGTTAATTTACTTGTGATCACATAAGAGTGCTGTAACTTCGTAATTTAGGTGAGTTATCTATGCAAACAAATGGGTGGACACTCAGAGTTTTGTCCTCATAACTTTTGTCCAATTGCCTGTATCACAGTCAAACAGAAAATGTGAAGAAGTCACAAGGTGATAAGGAGAATTGTCCCAACAGCTCTGCATTTTCTAGCTCAGGTTGAAAAATGACCAAGTGCTGCTGAAAGGCACTGTTTTTTTTCTGCTTTTGCTTCTACTGAGAAAGGCCAGTAAGTTAATCTTCCATTATAAAACTTGAATAGTCCGTATACCCACTAAGAAGACCCTGAGAGACAGCACAACTCTGGGCACTGAAAGGCCATAGCAGAGGAGCAGCACAAGGAACAGCTGTTCTTTGCTGGGAGAGCAGTACAATTGCTGTCAAACTAATTACCAGCAGGTATTTAACCATTCTGGAAACTTCTCTCTGCAGAAATCATTGGGTGACCGTATTTTACCTCACATCTCTATCTGCTTGAACCACATATACCTTCTTAAGGGTATGGCCATGTGTTGAGAAGGAATGAGGGGAAAAAGCACCACTGAAATGCACTGTATCACACACTGCATATACCTGTGTACATAGGCACGAACACACACGTGCAATGCCACGCTTGGCAGAGAAACTGGTATCTCTGTAGAGTTTGGAAGTCTGGGGTGAGCCGATGTGTCAACAGAGATGCTGGAGAGGGTACAGAGGGGACTACAAAGCTAGTAAAGGGTTTGGAGCATGTCTCTTATGAGGAAAGGCTGAGGGATCTGGGGCTGTTCAGCCTTGAGAAAAGAAGGCTGAGGGGAGACCTTATT